>JAWZYT010005771.1:0-37980 GCA_034508575.1 Petrolisthes manimaculis | reverse complement strand
GGATAGATAACGAACAGATACAATAGGTAATAAGCAGCAAAAAATCAGGTGAGGTGAGGAGAGCGAGAGGAGTAAAAAATAGGGAAGAGATAAGCAATACAGAAGCTATACTCTAGTTATATAATTATACGAGAGAAATAATACTACCCAAACTAGTTCCATAATAGTAGAGGAGACTGGTGCAGGTGTGACCACATGAATATTGATACATTCAGATACGCTCAACAATAATATATTCCAGTACCTCAATGTATGCCCGTATTAATACCACTTTAAAATGCATGTGTTTATGTATGTATGTGTGTGTATGTATGAATTTATAAAGGGATTTGTGTGTGTATGTATGGATTTATGTATGTATTTTGGATTTATGTGTGTATGTATGGATTTATATGTGTGTATGTATGGATTTATGTATGTATGGATTTATGTATGTATATAATGTTTCTTAGTGTCTGTCTGTGGTATGTACGTTTGAACATTTGTTGTGTTTGTGCCTGAATGGTTCTGTCTACATAATGTGTGTGTGTAAATGTGTGCGTATAATCACGTGCATAAGTGTGTGTGTGTATATTTTTCAGAGTGATGTTGTGTGGGCGTGTTAGCAAGATTTTAGATCCACTGTTATTTAATATTTTAGTGTCTATTAACTTACTTGCAATAAATATGTATATATAAGCACACACATAGTAGGTATTATCTGTTTATTGCATATTAATTGCTTCCATTTATTTCCATTTAACTATGAATAGAGTATGTAAGTGTTTATCTGTGTATGTAAGTGTGTAAAGTAGTGATCTGATCTTGTGTATATCTATCTAATCTTCTGTTTGTATGTATTTTAGTATGGTTGTGTACATGTTTGTATGAGTACTATGTGTGAACCCAGGGATATTGTTCATTATAAGATAAGATAGATTATTGGAGACTACTAAGAAATACTCATAACTCAGAAGGACTGTTATGCAGGTCACTTTGGAGGAATCACCAGCCACCAAACCTGTCCTTAATATACCCTAATACCCATTTAAGAAGGCAGGGCACCGAGTCCGTCCCTACCCACCATTAGTTCTGCATCCCCGCACCTCTCATACCCACCTGCCCTGCCCTGCTCTACCCTGCCCTGCTCTGTCTGCCTGCACCATGACTCCCACGACACTCCAGTTATACCAAGACATATCAGATAAACCCAGTAATACCAAAGGCACGATCGTTACAGCCTGCCACACCAGTTATACCACTACTAAATAATCTTACTGACTCACCAGTTATACCAACTACAAACCAGTTATACCCATGCAGCACATATCAATTATATCAACGCAACACACACCAGTTATTCCAACACACACCAGTTATACCCGGCACATACCAATTATATCAACATAACACACCAGTCATTCCCACGACACACCAGTCATAGAAAAAAGAGAAAAAGAAAATCGCACCAGTTCTACACACAACGGAGCCCGGACACACCACCACTCACTCCTACACCGTCCACAGCAGCAGCATCAGGGCACAAGGACGGGTCACCCATGGCACTTGGTATGTGGGAAGCCTGGACCTCAAGTGTTCGTGCCCGGAATGGTAAAGGAAGGAGAGAGAAGAAATGGGGAGAGAGGGAGGAGGGGTGGTGGAGGAGGGGGGATTCACAGTCCACCGTAGGCACTATAGTTTATTATTTTATTGTTGATATATATATTATATTTTTACTGAGACTGGAGGTACTGTCGGGGCCCAAAAATTATCTCCAGTTCCAGGTGGTGTTGAAGTTGGGACTTATATGAGTATGAGTTTGCAACATACAAACTAAATCCTTGACATAACACACATTGGCACGATTTCTGAGTTTAATACACTACTGCTTCCTTGGATTCGAGTCCTTGTCAAGGGAAGGATGTACAGTCATGGTCAAAAGTCCTGCAACCTGGAGAATAAAATCGATCCATTTGAGTGAAATTCATGAACCAATATTGCAGAGACCAACAGCTACTGTATAGTTTGGGATAATTTTTCTAAGCCATCTCATTGAAAGGTGTTGCAGCACGACTATTGACCGTGACTATACAAATATTTTTCATGACAATTGTATTGATTCACTTCTGCGTGGAGAGAGAACTAAATTATTAGATATTCTCTCAAAATATAAGTTACTTGTACTGTACATAAACAACAATAATTATTGAATATGAATAAGGTGTTAGTATTTATAATGACTGTGGAAGGTTTCACTATGGAGTCACCACTAGTCATCATCACTATGGAGTCACCACTAGTCATCATCACTATGGAGTCATCACTAGTCATCATCACTATGGAGTCACCACTAGTCATCATCACTATGGAGTCACCACGAGTCATCATCACTATGGAGTCACCACTAGTCATCATCACTGGTGTTGTAATTAAGGGAGATATAAAGTCTTGGTGTTGGTACAATCTCACTAATGGGGGGATCTTTGTCTTCACTCATTAATACATTTATTATTTCGATTTTCATAAACTAATTTAAGACAATGATGGATATGGACATCAAAATGAATGAAAGGTTAAATTAGAACACAATAACTATAATGAGAGTTACACAGAGAAGACTAAGAAAAAACATGATAAAGAAAGAAAAGAACGAAAACATATTATTATGGACAAGAAATGAAAGTATAAATGACAATACAATTTCAATCTTAAATGGAAGAGGACATAAAAAAGCAACGATATGAGAAATAAGACAGTTCGAAGATCGCAAACCACCGCCAAGGCTGAGTATCACGTAATTGTTTATATACAAGGCTGAACATTACCTTAATAAGAATGTCAAAGCCAATATTACACACTCACTGCCATTATCAATGATGTGTAAGTCACTCTAAGGACACCGCCATCAATACTTCATCTTCAATCTTAACAAAATATAGATATTCCTTGATCCACATTTTAATCTCTCTCAATGTCTAGTCTCCAGTTGGCAGTCACGAGATCCAGCATTGCTAAAATATTCCTAAATAATACATAAACTACTTTTGGCGCAATCCTGCTCACATAGACAAATAAACCGAACTAAAAACATGACCTACTCACGGAGATAAAAGAGAGAAAGAAAACATAGACAAAAAAGTAAGACAGGTTTCTTCTCTTGAGAGAGAGAGAGAGAGAGAGAGAGAGAGAGAGAGAGAGAGAGAGAGAGAGAGAGAGTGATGCCTCTCCCACCCTGTAAAGTGCTGGGTGTGAGATAACTTTAGATAGGCAGGTCCTACCGTGAGAACCCAACACTGGCTCATTAGTGGTCACAGGTACACACAGGCACAGGTAAAGGCAGGGAGAGGGGATGGGGGAGAGGGGATGGGGGAGAGGGGATGGGGGAGAGGGGATGGGTATGGGGGCGAGTTGGGTATGGGGGCGAGTTGGGTACCAGGGTATGGTTAGAGGGGAGTAAAGGGCATACAGGGGTGAGTAAGGGAGAGAAGGGAGGAGGCAGTGAAGGAAGGGGGAAAGTGAAGCAGGAAAAATGGAGAAAGGATAAATGGGATGAATGAAATCGGTAGTAAATGATAAGGAAATGGCGAAAGGGAGTTAGGAAGAGAATTGGGTAGGTGGGAGAGTATTATATAAAAGAGGGAAAAGGAGAGAGAGTAGAGGTGAAGAGGGAACACTATGGGATATTTGAGAGGAGAGGAAGAGTGTAAGAAAGAGAAGAGTAGAGAAGAGAGAGGAAGAGAGCGGGACAGAGCCAGAGGTGAAGTAGAGGGAGGTGGGGAAAGGAAGGGTCAGTGAATGAATGATAAATGGAGGCAAGATAAGAGAAGTGGAGAGGAGAGGAGAGAGGAGGAGAGGCGTGGAGAGGGGAGGAGAGGAGAGGGGAGGAGAGGAGAGGGGAGGAGAGGAGAGGGAAGGGGAGGAGAGGAGAGGGAAGGGGAGGAGAGGAGAGGGAAGGGGAGTAGAGGAGAGGGAAGGGGAGGAGAGGAGAGGGAAGGGGAGGGAGGGTAATGGTAAGTGGAGGTGAGTGAGGGGTAAGCAGAAGAGGGCTAAGTGAGGAGGAGAGAGAGGAAAGGGGAGGAGAGGGAGGAGAGAGAGGAAAGGGGAGGAGAGAGAGGAAAGGGGAGGGTAGGGGGAAAAGATTATAGCCCACGAGAAGGGAGGGGAGACTGATAGGTGTGAGCAGGAGCAAGATTAATAGAAAGGGAGGGAAGGGAATGGATGATAATTGCTGGGGACAGTGACTAGGATAAGGGAAGGTAGACAGAGGGTTGAAGACTGGAAGATGAGAGGTGAAGGAAATGATGATGATGACGACGAGGGAAGATGGAAGACAAAGGTGAAAATATTGATAAAGAAGAGGGGGCGAGGGATATAAAGAAGAATATGGAATAAAAATAAACAAAGGAGAGAAAACAGCAACGAGAGAAGATATAAGGAAGAAATGCGTAACACATAATACATCATAAAAAGCAGAAGAGGGAAAAATAAAAGAGGGACACGAGAGGTAAAAGTAGAAAAGTGAAAATATTTTATAACACTTGCCAGACAACAGAATTTATACCTCCATACACAAGTGGGATTTCCGTTAATTAAAGCGCCTATGAGAAATATTGGGTTAAAAGAATATGAGTGTCTATGACTGAAAGGAGACTCGGGAACTTTATATTGGTTAGCCTAGATTAGTGGCGACAGAAGGCACGTGTTGCGAACAGACATATACGGATGGATAGACTAAATTGCGAACTGATAGACTGATGTAGATACAGACATATATATAGCCATCCATTAAAATTCCAGACAGACACACAACCAGGCATAGAAATACACAGGCAACAAGCAGAAACAGTAGGACAAACAACCACAGAGCCAACACATACAAAAAATATAAAAAATGTAAGAAGATAAAAAAATATAAAATAACCACATTGCAAAACAAGACACTCACACGCACACACAACCACCCACCCACCCACCCACCCAGCCAGCCAGCCAGACACACACACATATACACACACACACAAACACACACACACAACCACCCACCCAGCCAGTCAGACAACCAGCCAGACACACACACACACACAGAGACGCCTGTAGTGAGTGCAGTGGGTCAAGGCAGGCAGTGTGGACTCGGCTTATCATTAATTACACCCAGATGCAAGAACGATAATCCATAAAGACAGGAGAATGAGCCACTCTGCATGACCATAAATCGACGTGAGGTGACTAATGAATGACTGGGGTGTGGACGAGAACTGTTATGATGATGCTTGACGGACGGGCACAAACTGATGCTTGATATGAATGACGAGGACAAAGTGAAGGTTGGTGTGATGATGAGAGGAGGCGAGGTACTGGACAATAGTGTGGATAATTGTTTCTTTACCACTGCATGGATTTTATTGCAACCACTTGGTATGAATATCGGAACTTGTTAAGAGCCAGGGGCCGGATACTCAAAACGGGTTGTAACTTAAGACGTCGGATCTCATTTGGGACGTCTGATCTCACTTCCGACGTCGGATCTTACGAACAATTTAGGATGTTGTATTTCGTGTCGTAAGACAAGATACTCAAAACAAATTTCCGACGTCCTAATCGGTTCGTAACTACTTAAGACTGTCTTTTCCTCTAGGACATCGGAAAATCTTCAGCCAATCAGGTGGCGTCTTTCATGTGGATCCAGCCAATGAAAAGCAAGGAATGCCACAGTGCCAATATGGACCCCATCAGCTGTGTTGTGTAAACATAAAGTGATGCTGGGACGTGAGAAGAGTGTGATGCAGTGACAATAGTATTATCTCTCTCTTATCGCCTACAGAGAGACTGTCAACAGCAGTAGTAACGTCGCAATAACCAAGGAAAGGAGTGAAATGAGAGTGACAGGTAAGTTCTTAGTAACATCATTGACTATTGACGTTCATAATAACCATTAAATATTAGTTTTTCTATGATATTTATGTACTATATTGCCATTGTGCAGTAGATTGTTTCTTCCATTGTTACTAGTAGGCATATATAACGGGTTGCCACAATTAAGTCCCAGCTGTAGTCTGCTGTGGTTCTGAGGTTTGGTTAGATCAGGTTAATTACCAAAATTTGACTTGGGAAAAAACATATTAGAGAACT
Organism: Petrolisthes manimaculis; assembly: GCA_034508575.1. Lineage (NCBI taxonomy): Eukaryota > Metazoa > Arthropoda > Malacostraca > Decapoda > Porcellanidae > Petrolisthes > Petrolisthes manimaculis. The sequence goes on along the minus strand of JAWZYT010005771.1, from coordinate 31,872 downwards.
GCATTAGCTTAAATATTTGTTGTTGTTGTTCTTGCATTATACATTTAAGTGTGCATCAAAATATTTGTTAACTCATCCTAAATACATTAGGTTAGGTTAGGTATGTAATTAAAGAAATGTTGGGGTACAATATGTATGCTATTCTAAGTGATCATTAAATACTGTATGATGTAGGATAGTTTTAGGAATTCCATCAACTAATGTAATGTATTGAGAAAGATTGGCAGAATTATACTTCACAATACAGAAAGAAATTAAGCATTCAAGAAGCCCAATACAGTATACTGTACTGTACTAAAGTTTGATTACTTAAAGCAATGCTGCAATGATACTACTGTTCATCTTAGCTATGACTGTAATTTAATGGCTTTTACAGGTGGTGGAATACCTGACACAAAGGACTGGAAGCCTACAGAGGAGGCACTACTTGCTCTCAACGAGACAGAGGCTATTGAGGGGCACTCTGGCCCTTTCGAAAGCAAGGACGTCATTGCTGGTAAATTTGACTAATTTTTACGGAGTGCACATTGAGACAATGTTCTCTCACAAAAGATAATGGAAGAACTGTGTAGGGGATTGTCATGCCTTTCTCAGTGACTTTGTATTGTTAGGCCTGTACATTTAAGGTCTAAAATAACTTATAGAGTGCAGGGGAATGCAAGGCCCCAATTCTGTACTGTATTTGTGTCTTTTATACATACAGTATTATGGTTATTATGTGTTGTCTGTTACTACAAAAGCTCAGAGTAAACATGTTGCATTAGTACTGGATATACTGTTGTGTAACACTGCACACATTATTGTTACAGATGAGCCTCTGCCATCGACCTCTGCTGGTAGTGTTGCCAGACCCATACCGTTGACAAGGACACATGATGAGCATGCACCACTACCCAGTAAGTAGATGCATAATTGGTCATGAAGATGTTGCTGAGCTTAGCTGATGTTCATTATATAATCTTCAGTAGGTTGACGAGATGCAATACATACTGTACTGTATTGAAGATGTTGTTCACTAGTGGTTCTCAAATCTTTTTTCAGCAGATGTTAGGCCAAGTGTGATTATATTTATATATGTTGGGTGACAGTGAAATGTATGTACAGTTTTACCAAAGAAACTGCAATGCAGACAGGAAACTTTGAGGAAGAAGTACTAAGCAAAAAGAAACTTAAAGGAAAAAGGCGGCCCCATGTTTATTGCTCCCACTATGCATCACAGTTCCTTTTTCATTGTAACCATATTACATAAACACAGCACTTCTTATTGTTACAGATTTTGGTGGCAGGAGTAGATGACCCAACACGCCACTTTACAATGTCTGTAGAACATATTGACTTTGAGAGTTCAGGCCTGTTAGAAAATATTCAAAGTCACGAACCATCAGAAAACATTACCATTCCCCAGACAGTGACTTTTGACCATGCCTACTCTAGATCACCACCTCCAGCATCAAGTATGAGGGCAAGTAGATCTGAGAGTCATGACACCAGTAGCCGTGTTCACAGCAGCCGTGCCTGTTCACAGCCCTGTATCAGTGACCAGATGCTGGCAGTACAGGGAGAAATTCTGCAAGTGTTGAGAGGCAGCCTCCCAAGAATTGCCTCTGCACTTGAGGAACTTACAGAGTTAGCCAAACAATGTGATACTGTGCCAAACTAATTAGGTTATTTAACAGTGTGCTGCTTCTGTACAATAAGCAGTTGAATGCAATACAGAATTATATTTTCACAAAGTCTTTATTACTGGTAATATGTTATCGAGTGTTATTGTAGCTGTACAGTGATTATGCTAACAGAACTCTCACTAACTTTAATTTTGTTTTCAAATGTGATTATATTTTAGGTGTGTCATGCTGTGATAGTATTTTAATACTGTACTGCTTTTGAACAATAAACAATTGAATGTAATCTGTAGAATTATATTTTCACAAACACTTTATTACGGTTAAAATGTAGTTTTGAGTGATATTGGGATAAGTAGGAGATGTAGTAATTAACAACAATGTATTTATTTAAATTTACCAAGTTTATTTCATGTAAAGAAATTATCTACAATATCGAGCCCGAAGACGACTGTTATTCCAGATGAAGGAGTCGTGGGTACTGCCAGGGTATCTCATACTATAATGCTAAATTATTTTCTCACTGGTGCAAACACACTGCACATTCAGGGAGTGATAGCCTTTCCTATTAATATATACTTGTGGATTTATATTTGTAGCCTTGATAGGTATATGAGTACCATCAAGGGCTCCAATCACTCAGGGAAAACCATTCACTGCATGGAATACTCTGCAGGCTCTGCCAATTTCCACAATACCTGAGGGCATCTTTATTTCTACTCTTGCCTTCTCAGCCAACAAATGTACTACAGCAGATTTCACCACTCTACTCACACTTGCTTGAGTCACTCCAGCAGAATCTCCAATCACACTTTGAAAGGTTCCACTAGTTAGCTAATACTCGTAGAGTTACTAACACTTGGGTGTGTGTTGGTATACCATGAGATCTCCTCTTTTGTCGACGAACATATGGGTCAATTGGCAAGTTCCTGGCACAAGTTTAATTAAGATTTCTTGATGAGGAAATCTATAATAGCGAAGTAAGTGTTCTTCACTAACATGTAGAGGGTCCAATGGATCCCTATACACTCTTTCCCTCCGTAGGCGACGCCTATTCTCATATGCAAACCACTATAAGTTCCATCACATTTGTAAATTAGCGCTCGGTGTTCAGTTCATTCAGCTCTCCCACAACAACAAACGACAAGACGTGACGTGGGTGATGGTGTTTTGCCAACACAGCAACGGGGACTCGGGGAAAACCACTGGAGGATTGACAAAAATATATACGTTTTCTATGTGTTTCGGGTCTTAACTCACTTGTGACAGGGTCGCGCGGATTGTAAATCCGCGTGTCTTAAGACCTCACAAGATGGCTGCCCACAGTGCCGAATTTTTTTTGAGTATAAGGTCTTAATGTTTTGAGTATGTGGACCTAACTCGCCTGGGGAAGTTAGGACGTCCCAAATGAGATAGGACGTCGTAAATTGCTTTGAGAATCCGGGCCCAGGATGCTTGAGTTTCTTATATCGTTTAGGTCTGGGAATGGAAATGCACACTGGTCCGAGACTGTAAGTTATTATATGTTCATTACCGCATCACACCAATTATTCAAGGGAACACGAGCAACTACAATATACCACGGCCAATTCACTGAGACATAAAGTATAATGACATTGGATCTCCGTCAATAAAACCAGAAAGTTTTCATCTTGCAAAGTTAGACGCCAATAATTGGATTATAATGTGTCCAACTCTCGATTATTCTTAGTCAGTAATAAACCTGTTCTTTGAGGGAGTTACCTTACATTCACATAGCATCACAGCCTTCTGTTTGTCTGTACTTTCTCCTGCACTATAGGTTAGAAGAGCTATGTTGATGCTTGACAATCCCTTTGAATCCTGTGTAACCTCAGGTAGTCAAAGAGAGGTTCAGGCTATCACTTAACAATTTACTCAGCTCCGACAAGTTCCGACCAGGAGAGTTGTACAGTGCACAGGTCTGACCTACAGATGAGGACACCAATTTTCTTGCACGTTCTTTGACGCTGCACCAAACCCCAGTCACGCCACTCGGGTCAAAGTCATGGTTGCAAAGGTTCGGTGACTCACAGCTTCAAAAACACACAAGTGACAAAGAACACTTACCAGTCACTGTATCAATGATTACGAGAGATGGTGAGGAGAGGAGAGGAGGGAAGGGAGGGAGAGAAGGCTGAGATTGCGTGCGTGATGGGAGGGAGGGAGAGAGGAGACGGAGGAGAGAGGGGGACGAGAGAGGAAGCGGGGAGAGCCGGAGGGTTCGAATAGGGGGGAGAAAAAAGGGGGTTATAGGATGGATGGGAGGGAGGGAGGGAAGGAGAGAGTGATGCGAGAGGCAGCCGAAGAGTTCATACACATCCCGTCCGCGAATTGGAGGGAACAAATTTCTCCAAACTGTGCCACAACAAACCATAAAACTAAACAGATCCCTTTTATTGAGGTTTGTCTGTTTCTTGGCCTCGTGGAGATGAATCAGTAGCCTCCAATTAACTGACAACATCTCATCCCCTTAAGGTACGACGAAGGGATGAAAGAGAGAGGATGAAGGGACAAGAAACAAGGGAGGGAGGAAGGGAGGGAGGGAGTTAGAAGGGACAAGAAATAAGGGAGAGGGGAGGGAGGGAGGGAGAGAGCAGGACCAATAGAAAACAAGAAAAGAGGGAGGGAGAAGGACAAGAAAAGAGGGAGGGAGAAGGACAAGAAACAAGGGGGGAAATGGATGGGTAGGATTGTAGGAGGAGGAATAAGAAACACGAATGAAGGAAAGTGAGGAGGGAATGGGAGAGAAGTATTGGGAGCAAAGAATGAGTATGAGTGGGAGACGGGAGGGAGGGAGGGAGGTGGATAGAGGGTGATAAGAAAGAAGGGGAGAAGGGAATGGGGGAGAGGTTTAATTAAGGGACGGATGAAATAAAAGAGAGAAAGGGGGAGAGGTTTCAGGGAGGGATGGGGGGAGTTGTGCGGGGTAAGGAGTGAAGGAGAGGGAGTGGATGAGAGAAGGGAGAGAACAATTGAAGTGGAGGAATAGGTGGGAGGACGGATGTAACAAAAAGGGAGGGGAGGGAGAACAAGAGGGAAGGCGAGAGGAGAGGACGGAGGGTAAGAAGAACGAGAGAGAGGAAAGGGGGAAGATAAATTGGGAGGGAAGAAAAGGCAAATGAACGGGGAGGAGACATAGGGGACGCTAATAAAGATGGGAATGAGAGAGGGGAGAAGTGAAAGGGAGGAAGGGCAGCAAGGAACATGGGAAAAACAACGGGAGAGAGGAGGGAAGGAGTGAAGAAAGGGAGAGGGCAGGAGAGACGGTGGAAAGGAGGATGGCAAGAAAGACGGGAAAGACTAGGGAGGGGGAGGGAGGGAGAGAGAGAAGGCGTGGAGGTAGGGAGGGGGAGGGAGGGAGAGAAGGCGGGGAGGGAGGGAAGGAGGGCACAACTGGAGGGGAGGGAAGCCCCGGAGGGGAGGGAGGGACTGTAGGGTTGCGTTGGCCAGGCAGTGAATGAGCAGCTACAGGTATACAGGTTACACAGGTACAAACACTAGTACTAATTTAAGGTTCCAAGTCCAAGTAAAGTTACAGATTGGGGTGGTACAGGTTTTAAGGTACAGTACAAGACCAGATTCAGTCTGTTACAGGTTCGGGAAATTATTACAGTTACCACAATACTAGGAAGAGTAGAAAGTGATACAGATTCTGGTGGTAAGTAAAAGGTGAATAAGACGAGGTGGAACTACCCATCCTGTACATGCGAGAAATAGTCAATCACTCCACAAACACTTAATACAGTCTGTTCAGTTGTCATTTTTATTCTCCCATACGCTATAGTGAAATTATTTTACAAAACTTTTAACTTGTCTGAGATGGAGAGAGGGAGACTGATGTAAATAATAAAGATCAATAAGTGAAAGAGATAAGGAAGGATGGATACTGAGATTGGAAATAGATAGTGTGTGTGTGTGTGTGTGAGCTAGCGAGAAAAAAAGGGGAGGGGAGATGCAAAAGAGAAAGGGACGGACAGAAGGGACGCAGGAAGGGACGGAAGGTGAATGGGACAGACAGATGGGAGGCAGGAAGCGACGGATATATAGGAGCCAGAGACGAACAGACGGGAGACAGGAAGGGATGGACAGATGGGGTGGGGAGGCAGGAAGGGACGACCAACCAACAGAGGAAGGGATGGAGAGATGGGAGGGAGAGGAAGGATTGAGGTATACAGTACAGTCAGCAACATAAATCCATATAAATATCGCACGTGTATATACTGTATAACTTGCCACTAATATGCCTGAGTTCTTGAATGATCGATTTTGAGCCATATAATCTTTCTAAGCTAATATAAAATTTCTTTCAAATAATCATAAATAACAGGATAAATGAAAATATGTTTATCAGTCATTTACGAGTGTTGAAACTTCATACATGTTAACTTGGAGGGTTAGTGATTCCTCAACTATTCTACAAAACTTAGTTCAGCTCGTATATACTGAAATACGAATATGTTTACCAAGCATAGTATGGAGGAAGTGGTAACAATTCAATACGTTGCCAATAAGACGTGACCACCTGAAGTTCAGATAATTTAAGTAGGATTAATATGAATTTAAGTTGCAGACTGTGCAAGGAAAGCAATGGAGAGCAGGGCCGAGGGAAGATCATATTAAGCTATTTAAGTGAATGAAATGGATACACACAGGGGACTTTGGGGTCGATCTTGAGAGTGAGCCACCAGAACAGACCACACTAAACCGTACTCAAGTTTAATTAAAATATTTTTCAGGTACTGTACCAAAAAGGATTCGGGTTAGAAAAAGATATTGTTACCCGCGAGACAAATAGATACAGGTTATGAAACAAAGCAGTGACATAATATGATAAACTTGCAAACGACACGATGTCAAAAAGAACTATAATGAAGTGACATACAATCAACAACAATGATTGGCTATAAATGGGGTTAAACAAATACATCAAATTGAAAGGACTGGACTAAATATGGAGTTACATCGAGTGGGCCAATTCTAAGCCTTAAGGTTACTGCTGGTGACTTCAACAGTATATATATATATTTCTCCGTTCACTACCAGAGGAATATCCTTGGTGGGAAATATTAATGACGTTCAAAATTTAAAAACATTTATACTTTTCCTCATCTTAAATAAGAAAGGTAAGAGAGAAGGGGGAGAGAGATGAGAGAGTGAAGGAGAGAGAGAGATGGAGGTAACCGCAACAGTGCCCGAGGTGAGGTAAGGTGAGGTAAGGTGCCCCAGGCTAGTAGTCTCCTACACAACTTCTCAGGACATCAGTATCTCGCCGGGACCCCCCACCCTCCACCCCTTTCCTACTCATACACCCACCCATCCCCCTCCGTCATCACTAGTGGAGGGTAGAAAGGTAAAGAGGAGGGTGGACAAGAGACTGAAAAAGAAAGGTAGATGGAAACAGAAAAAGAAAGGGAGATGGAGACTGAAATAGAGGAAAAGGGAAAAAGATAGTAAGACCTTGTAAACCTACAGTAGAGTGTAAAAGAAGGAGAGACATGGAGAGAAAGAATGAGTAAAGAGAAAGAGAGAGAACAAGAGAGCAAAAGAAAGGAAATGGATAAAGGGACAAAGAGCAAGGAGGCAGAGGGCGATAGAGTGAATAAGAAGCTGGGTCATACAGAGAGCAGATGCAGGGAGAAAAACTAGGGAAGAGCTGGAAGGGAGACGGAGGAAAGGCTGGGTGGGAGGAGTGGGGGGCCGGCCGATAGGAAGAGAGTGAACGGGTGAGGGAACGAAGAGAGGTAGTGATTGAAGGGGGAGGGAAGGTAGTGATTGGGTGGGTGTGGGTGGGGGGGATGGGAAGGGAAAGGTGGTAATTGGATGGTGGAGGAGGGATGGGCCATGCAAGGTAGTTAAAGGGATAGAGGACAGATGGCTGGGGATGAATGGATGGGAGAGTGGTTGTTGTTGTGGTGGGAAAGTCATGAATGAAAGAAAGTGTGAGTAGTGTTGAGGGATGATAAAGCTGTGTGTACATATCTAGACAATGGATGTGTGTAGAATTAATGCCGCTAGCAGATGGATACTTTAAGATTTATAACCCTGGCATGTGTGTTGTATTGTGCTGTTATTGTTGATGATGTTTTGTTGTTGTTGATGATGAAGATGATGATGCTGTTGTTGTTGTTATTTTTGTTGTTGTTGTTGTTGTTGTTATTGTTGTTGATAAGGGTGTGTTAGTCGTAATTGTTTGCTGCTCCAGACCACATCACTGACATCAGGACTGAATTGCATATTGTGGTTACAATTGAAGGCAGTGATAGTTGCTGGTTATGAGATTGCAGAGTACTATACACGGACAGCTAATCATCAGGATACAAATCGAATGGTTGGGTTTTCCTTGTGCGAGACAGAATATGGTGACAGTGATAGTAGCAGTGGTTGTAGGGTAAGGCAGGGCAGGAATGGTGGTGAGAGTGGTAGTGGTATGGATGGTAGTAATTGTGGTAATGTTTGTGGTAGTAGTTGTGGGAAAAGTTGTGATAGTGGTAGTAAGAAATAGCGATGGATGCATTGGTAGTAATCGTAATAACTTTTGGTGGTACTGATGATGATGATGATGGTGGTGGTGATGGTGGTGGTGGTGGTGGTGGTGGTGGTGGTGGTGATGATGATGGTGGTGGTGATGGAGGCTGGGAAACCTGAGAACCTACAACCAGGATCGATCCCCAATTACCTGAATCACCAGTTGTGCCGGTAGCAGTGGTGGCCCTGACTATAATGTTGGTAGTGGTGGTTGCACAGATGATGGAGGTAATGGTGGTAGTGGTGGTTGCACAGATGATGGCGGTAATGGTGGTAGTGGTGGTTGCACAGATGATGGCGGTAATGGTGGTAGTGGTGGTTGCACAGATGATGGCGGTAATGGTGTGTTGGGGTTTGATTTGTGGTTGGTGGTGGTGATTGTGGTCGTGGTGGTGGTGATTTTGGTGGTGGTAGTGGTTGTAGTGGTGGTAGTGATTGTGGTTATTGTGGTGGTGATTGTGGTTGTGGTGGTGATTGTGGTCGTGGTGGCAGTGGTGGTAAAACACAGTGATTGTGGTAGTGATGATGGTAGGCCAGTAGTAGTGATGATGGTTGATGGTGATACTGTTGTGGTAGTCAATGAATGAAACGTGGATGTGGTGGTGGTTGTCTGTGGTAGCATAAATGGTGGAAGTAATGGTAGCAAAAAAAAAAAAAAAAAAAAAAAAAAAAAAAAAAAAAAAAAAAACGTGTGTGGCTGGAGGTTAGACGAAAAAGATGAGGATGTTGTGGTTAGGTAGTGGCAGTAGTGGTAGCAACAACAACAATTGGGCGTGGTGGGAGGAAGAAGAGAAAAGGAAGAAGAGGTCGATGCTGTGGTGGAGGGAGGAGGAGGAGGAGAAGAAAGAGGAGGATTAGAAGAAAGAGAAGAAGGAAGGGGAGAAGAAAGAGGAGAAGGAAGGGAGATGCAAGTTGAGAAGAAAGTGCAGAAGGAGGGGAGATGCAAGTTGAGAAGAAAGTGCAGAGGGAAGGGGAGATGCAAGAGGAAGAGGAGAGTACGAGATGAGAAAAAAGAGGAGAGAGTAGGAAAGGAAAAGAGGAGCAGGAGGAGAAAAGAAAACTGGGGTATTATGGTTATGGTGGAACTAGCGTAGCAACAGCAATCGGTGAGAAAGAGAAGATGATGAGAGAAGGAAGAGTAGAGAAGTTTGGAGAGAAGGTGGTGGTGGTGGTGGTGGTGGTGGTGGTGAGTTTGGTGGTGGTGGTGGCAATAATAGGGTGCAGTGGGAGAAAGATAAGAAGGAGAAAGAGGAGGAGCAGGAAAAGTAGAAGAGAAGGAGCAGCAGGAAAAGAGGAGGGAGAGTAGAGGAGGAATAGAGGAGAAGGTGACTGGCGTTGGTAGCAACAATAATAGGGTATAATGGGAGGAAGATAAGGAGGATGAGTAGGAAAAGATGGGGAAGAGTAGAAGAGGAAGGGACAGAATAAGAGGAGGAAGAGTAGAGGAAGTGAAGGTGACTGGTGTTGGTAGCAATGGGAGGAGGAGGAGGAGGAGGAGGAGGAGGAGGAGGAGGAGGAGGAGAAGGAGGAGGAGGAAGAAGAGGAGGAGGAGGAGGAGGAGGAGGAGAAGGAGGAGGAGGAAGAAGAGGAGGAGGAGGAGGAGGAGGAGGAGGAGGAGGAGGAGGAGGATGTGGTTCGGGCGGAGGTTGTCAGGGTGAAGGAGGGGGTCGGCTTCTCCCTCCTCCCTCACCCGGTCACTTGTTGTTATTGTTGTTTGTTTGTTTGTTTGTTTTCATTTAGTTGTTGTTGATGTAAGTTCTTGTCGCTGTTCCCTTGTTATTGGTTGGCGCTGTTCTTTTGTTGTTGTTGATGTTGTTGTTGTTGTCGTTGTTGTTGTTGTTGTCGTTGTTGTTGTCGTTGTTGTTGTTGTTGTTTTTCTTTGCCTCGTTCTTGCCTTATTGTTGGTTTTGATGGCTGTATTCGCTTCAAAAAATTAACTCCGTATGTCGCACTAGCAAATCCCCAGAAAGATGTTTGGAGTACTTTCAATCGGGTACAATTCGGAAAACATGTGCTAAAAAAGTAATAATATACAGTACAGTTGCATATTCAAGTACAAATACGAATGGTCTTGCTGTATCTGTCACTCACTCAGTAATACAGCCACAATCAAAATATTATATCCAGCATCACTTTCCTTCCATCGAAGTAAATGTTTTGATAATAAAAACAACAACAACACATGTATGATTTTGCAGCACCTCATAATAATAATAATAATAATTGAGGGGGTTGAGTTGACATAATGTGCTGTATGATTATATTTAGATATGATACTGATTTATTTGCACAATGGAAGGAAAGTGTTACTGGATATTTGATTGTGGCTGTACATATTTTCCCGTGCAAACTTGGATTACGGTTGACAAGTAAAAAAAAAAAGTTATGAAAAAGTTAATGATTGGAGAATGTTACGGCAAGCCACATCAAACTCTGTTGTTGATATTGAAATTTGAATATGTGAATGTTTGTTAATGAAAGTGAATAAATGTAAGAATGGACAAGTGTGGATGAATGTGGATGTAAAGTGAATGGAGAAGATAAACCCTCGAATATCGTTGACATCTTCAATTATGTATGCAATTAGTATTATTTTTTGTTACTGACAGAGAATAAGAACAAGGGACAATTGAAAGGAGAGAAGGACGAGAGGAGGGAGTAGGGGATGAGAGGAGGGAGTGAGGAACGAGAGAAGGGAGAGAGGAAGAGGGACGAGAGATGGAAGAGAAGGACGTGAAAAGGGAGAAAGGAAGAGGGACGAGAGAAGGAAGAGAGGGACGAGAGCAGGGAGAAGGACGAGGGACGAAAGCAGGGAGGGGGACGAGAGAAGGAAGAGAGGGACGAGAGAAGGAAGAGAGGGACGAGAGAAGGGGAAAGTATAAAGCTCATTTAAATCCCTTTATCACACCCACCTGTTTGTTTGTAGTGAGTGAGTGGGGCACGTGCCTATTTACACACGATAACGCTATAATGAGTTCGTTCCTCTACCCTAGCAAATATTTACCCCCTGTGGTTGATAGTCGGTGTTTGCTGTACGCTGGGGTCATTATAGCTGTGTGTGTGTGTATGTGTGTGTGTGTGTAGGGGGAAAATCTTTGTCAGTATAGCTGTGTGTGTGTGTGTAGGGGGGAAAGTTGTGTCAGTACCGGGATATACTCGTACGTACAAATGTGGACGTGCTGTGTGAGTAGTGGTGTATGAGTGAGTACCTCCTGTAAAAACACTACTGGGACGTGGGATTCCTGGAGGAAATTGTAGGAGTCTGGGATTCTACGAGTATAGATACACACACGTACATTTTATCTCCTTCATCTAATCCGAAGGCCTCGAATTGATTTTAGTTCACATCTTCAGTTCTGCTAACTAACCATTTCCTCCACATCAAACTACATTAAATTAATCACTGCCACCACCACCACCACCACCATCTTTACTTTTTCTAATCATCTCCTCTTGTATGTCTGCTTCCTCTCCACCATCAGCTACTTCCATCTCCATCTCCACTACCCACCACCACCATTAGGCTACTCGTAACCACACCTAGCTGCTTCCCTCTCCACCTCCATTATTCACCACCACCACCACTACTCGCTACCACAACTACCTGCTTCACTCTCCACTACCCACCACCACCACCACTACTCGCTTCCCTTTCCACTACCAACCATCACCACCACCACCACCACCACGAACCAAATCCATTTCCACTGGGGCAGGCTGGGTCGGAGGTGTAAAAGTGAGAGGGGCACTAAAATCACTGATATGAAATGGGTATGTAAATTCTCTCTCTCGTTTAATTCAAGTCCCTCCATTATAACTTAAAAATTTGGGGAACGCTTCAGTTTAATGGCCAGTGGAAGGTAGAGTGGGATGGCAGGGTGAGAGGCAGGGATGGAAAAGGAGAAGGAAGAAAATAGAGATAAGGGAATGAGGAGACGGTGGAAGGGATGGAAAAGGAGAATGAAGAAATGAGAGATAATGGATTGAGGAGAACGTGGAAGGGATGGAAAGGGCGAAAGAAAAGGAAGGGGAATGGAAAGGGAGAGAGAAAAGGAAGGGGAATGGAAAAGGAGAGAGATTAGGGAATGAGGGAAAAGGAAGTGATAGAAGAGAGAAATAAAAGGGCGATGGATAAAGACTCGGGAAAGTGAGATGGAAGGGGGAGAGAAAAGACGGAAAGATGAGAGATGCGTGGGAAGGAAGTAACTTAGTAAACAGGGAGGGGACCTGGAGTGGAAAAGGGAGTGTAATAGGGTGTTGAGTAAGAAAAGAAAATAAATTAAGTAGAAATGGGAGTGAGAAAAAACTGGGGAAGCAGAAAGGTGGATGGAAGTGTAAGAGGAATGTCGAAAGGATTTGAAGGGGAGAGTGGGTGATGGAATGGAAGGGGAAAGATGAACGAGACTGGGGAGGAAGTATGTGAAAGCTCGGTATAATAATTATGTACTTTTCTGTAAGTGATTGTTTGGTTGAATGTCTTTAAACTGTGGATGAATATTGCCAAACGTAAACACATAACAAATATTCCCAGATTCGGTGGATGCACTTGTGGCGAGCATCACGTTTTGTAAGTCTATGAGTTAGTTCCTGGCACTTTAAGACTATTCTATCCTGTCTATTGTACCTAAAATAGGAAGTGTGAATTGTACATACTGATGTGTATATATACCGCATGCATCTATCTTTCAATCTATATATATTCATTTATATTGTCAATCTTTTTATACACGTATATGTGTAAAAAAAAAACTTCCACAACTGGAATATTTAGGGTGACAAGACCTCCATCCAGCAGAGCACACAGCCAAAGTCACTCACTTCATCACATAATGCTTCTACAACCTGTATACATATTTCTTGCCAGAGAAAAGTGAAGACTCTCAAGAGGCAGACAAAGAAAATATTTGTTGGTCCCTACTCGCTCCATTAAAGGTATTGCCTATGTATTCATTCACGGTGAAAGCATTAAGTATATTAAAAAAACTTGCGCCTTTATGTACGGCTGCCGTCAATATTCCTTACACATTCTTAGTGCATAATTTTGTCATTCTTTGATCTGTTTGTTTGTCAGAATTTTTCGTGTGTAAAAACACATAAGCAAAAAAGGTAACAGATTTTCATGAAATTTGTGACCAGGTCTTTTATGCCACGAGGAATAAATAATCAGATTTTGGTAATGATCCATATCCAAACCTTATATAAATAATCATTTCCGGTAAAAGATGATAATGGGATTGTGTTGTCTGGACGGAGGTTTGCTTCTACTGAGTGTTATTTTGACTATAATGTTTGAACGCGATGATATCTACATCACCATTTATATCTATACATCTATATTGTGACCCATGGAAAACATGACAACTTAAAGAGGTGCATATTTACCTTAACCTAATCAAGAATTTGCCAAGAAAACGTGTCATGTTTATGATAAAGATCAATTTAACATTTATTCAAAAGTAAACCGTGTATCGAGTTCGGTGTCTCGTTGTCTATTTATATACAATTATTTTGACTGCTTACTTCCTGATGAATATGTCATACAAACATCTGGAATATTGCATGTTTTTTCAGGTAACATCCAGCATATACACACCTGAGTTCACCTCAGCGCACCATATAATAATTCTCGTAGGAAGGAGGGAGGGAAACAAAATGCTGGACCAGGTTCCAAGGAGTGTTGGAGAGTAATTGAACAGATTTCGAAAAAGTGAGTCTTCTAAACCTCTCTCAACGCTGAGAATGGTTTCGAAATGTTCTTGTTCGAACACTGTTCATTTGCTCTCCAACATTCCTTGGACCCTGCTGGTCCAGCACTATCAGCCATGGCTGTACGAGCCACCAAGATCAATAAGAGAACTCAATATACGTAGAGGTAATGCTAGAATTCACTCTTGTACGGTTCGTATTGCTCACACACGGTCGGGTCAAATTATTCCACCTCACTGAGATCTCTCGGAACTGTTCGTTGAGGTCTGAGGTGCAGCCTAGTTTGCCGAGGGAACCAAAATGTGTGTGTATGTGTGGGGAAGAGGAGAGGGGAGGGAAGTTGGAGGCAGTCACAGCTACGCAAAGCTGTAATAAAATTCATATGTAACAAATAGATCTGTTACATATTTTCAGGTTGAGAGAGGCGGATGCTAAATAATCTACAGTTTCTAACTTTTCATGGCCATGTTACTGAGCCTAGAATTCAAGTTCATTTATTAGATTTATTATATCTGTGAATAGATGTTTCAGCAATATATATAATTATACATTATAAACACTAGCTGTTCATGGAGCTGTAGGCTTCTTATGCTTGGAACCATTTCTACCTTTTGTCCACACATGAATAATCTCCTGAATTTTGTTTCTCGTAAGATTGACATTAACATAATTATCAGAATAAATTTTAAGATGAAAAACAATACGGGTAATACTTATTTTTTTCATTTATATTCATTATTCCTACAAACCAAGGCGAGGGAAGCAAACCAAGCACAACAAACCAAGGCAAGGGAAGCCACAACAAACCAAGGCAAGTCAGACCAAGCCAAACCAGTTCCCAGCAGAGGGGTAACATCATCCCTTACCAGGACTACAACAGCTGTACTCTAACCCTTATTATGTCTATCCTTCTCGATGAGCTTGTGTGTGTGTGTGTGTGTGTGTGTGTGTGTGTGTTAAATGCACGAAATCCCTCCACTATCTGGCTATGGAGGATTATAAACAATAAATCTGTATCATGAAACTATAATTAGGGTCACATCAGTCCTGTTGGATAAGAGGATGAGTTGTGATACAGCATCATCTTGAAAAATTATCGTAGCAATATGATATGTTAATTTTTTTTTATTGAATGAAGGTACCAAGCTATTTATAAACCACTATAGAGAAGGTATGCATATATATACCTTATGAATGTATATGTATATCTCACTATATATGTATATGTATATATGTAGCAAATCTTACTTAGCAACTTGACCCATGGTAACTTTTCGATAAGAGTCATAACACGACCTTCCTTTCCAGGCAATTTCTTATCACCTCAGATCTGCATATACTTCATCTCAAACATGGAGGTCTGAAGCCAACATGTAGAAAAACTTCATAACTGTAATCTTCATTACAAAAGACCATTATTTCACCCTTTACTTAGTAACACTGTTCTGTTTAATCTGCCATTATAACAATTGGGGGAATAATTTTATCACTGAAATTTATAGTGATATTGGAAAGATTTCATGGTCTTGCTCTTCCCTAAAAGAAAACTGTGTACTGAGTTGGACAATAACAAGGAGCCTCTAACTTTATTCTGCCCTGAGTCAAGTAGTGTGGTGTTGCCAGTCTGCCTCACGTGACGGTATGTGAGAGACGTACATTTGTCAGCGATAAAAATCTCCCTGTTGTTACCGATTTTATCTCAATTAGACGGTAACTTAATATCAATGAAACAGTATTATCTCTTCATGTATCTCTGATCGTCGTAAACCTGATGCAGTTTTACCGAATTATCACCAAGAAGAGACATGGATATAAACGAGCTTGTTTCATTAAAATACATTTTAGTTGGCCATGAAATTAAATGATAATAATATCAAACCAATAAATTTCTCGGTGCTCTTTTAAAGCCTTAAATCATATATAATCGAATCTCGTATTATGGATAAAACAGTTTCCACAGCGACAAACTGCAAATATTTTGGCCAACTTGTCCCGACTCAAAAGTTAAAATGTTTTCAGACGGAGTATAACCTTATAGTGGCTAAAATAGTATCTTACGATATTTTTTAACATTTGTTCACAAAAGCACACAGGAATAAAGAAAATACCAACTTCCTTTCACTATGTGGCGAGTAGACTGCTAAAGCTATTTTTTCTTCCTCTTCTTCCTCAACATTCCTTTCTTTCCAATATTTATTTTCTAATATTGCACAAAGAACATGTTGTATAAGAATTGACTGCTACGCATGTCGAAGTTCTCAGCAATTATCTCTTTTATTGTCATACCAGAGTTAATTACCAACAATACCAATAAGATATCTGGAGTTCATTGATCTTGACGATGACGACTTGATTGCGACGTTTAGGTTTGATTCCGGAACAGCAGGTGTCTCTTGACGTGATGTTATGCCGGATGGTATGAAGTGATGAATACAGGTAGTGCTCCGGTGGTGGTGGTGGTGGTGGTGGTGGCCCACAACGCTTAGATCGAGACCTTTTTTGGGATGCTGTGAATGAGAGTATGGCTATTCTCTCCTGATAATGATGTGAATTAATAAGCTGTCGCAATTTAGTACGCCAGAAAGGAATCAATCAACACCTCGAAGCTCCACTGCCTCTATCTAGTGCGACACATGGAAAGCAACCAACACCTCGAAACTTCTCACAGTAATCTCGGGGCCAGGCAAGAGTCACAGGCTATTGACAGCCGACAGTCCCGAGGTTGAGACAAAAAAACTGTGTTGTTTGCATACTGAACCAATGTGTATCTCCCTCTTCCCACGGCCCACAATGACAACAATTAAGGGTCATATCCTTATTAGATCTATCATATCAGGTGTGTCATATAATTATATCAAAATCGCGACTGTCAATGAAATCAACTGTAAAGGGAAAGATCATCGCTACAACTCCCATCCTAGAAAGAAGTATATATTGGATGTCTGTCACCTCGTGTGTTTCGATGATCACTCAGTCCCCTCGTATATCAATTTAGTTCAGGAGTTCACATATGCTTAGTGTATATACTACTTTCGGTATAGTTTAGAGGCATCCGTATAAGTACTCTGATATAAAGTTACACGTACTCTTTTCCATGTGTTATCGTTTATGTCTTAATTAGCTACGAGTATGGGATGCCGGGGAAGTTTACAGTGCCTTGTGTATACACAAGGCACTGTAAACTTCCCCGGCATCCCATACTCGTAGCTAATTAAGACATAAACGATAACACATGGAAAAGAGACTTCGATCGTCGGAACCTGCACGTCCCTCACATGCCGTCACGTGGTTCCAGCCGGCGCCACCACACTTAGTAGCTCACTCAGAAATATGAAATAAAATTGACAATGATGTTTTGTTTTATTTTTTTTTGTCCATTGCAGGATCAGTCTTTTCCATTAGAAGGACTAAAATACTGTCTTCAAACTGGAGGCTACAATTATACTCCAGGTTACAGAACATATCACTTATATATACTGTACTGAGGTGTTCTGTTTCTTGTGAGTTATGGAGGAATTCAGTAGCCTACCGGGTAGTGTTTGATTCCCCAGATGTATCGTACTTCCCAAATAAACAGCCATAACACTGAAACAACTTTTTTCCATCCCTTTTCCGGACATGCTAAGATTGTCTCTGTGTTCTACTTCCTGTTTTTTTTCAAGAGTGCGTTTGCCCCTCGGATGGAAGCAGTAGGAGGGGGTGGAATGGGCTACCCAAAATCTAAGTACGATATATACACTTAGATTTGAGTGCTACCTAGCGTGGTTTGCCCATTTGTGAAGGTAACAGTCGCCATCTCCACTCAGAGTTTTGGAAGGATTATTTTGTTTGATATTTTGTAGCAATGGTCGATGTCACTGAACTGTTTGATTGATGGGGCCACTTTTTATATCATTATTTTTTTTATATTATTGAGGACTGGAAGGTCACTAACTCCTCTAATCAGTGCTACTTACTACAATACATAGATTGATTACCGAGATACTAGTGTCTCTAGTAACGGGAGCAATTCAGACGGGCGAATATTTATGTGGGTTGTCGAGTCTGAAGGTGATGGTAATGTTTGGAAACCTCGCCGGGACTCGCCTCAGATACACAGACGCCTTGTTACTATCACTACAACACTCACTAAAACCTGTCATTAATAGAATCAAAACATAGCCACGTTATTATTTATTACTAACTTAGCTATCCATTATTCGTTCACCATAATACATTTTATGATCACCGTGGACACTACTACCAGGTAGATCCCAAAGAAGTAGAAAAGTGCGACACCTCTTACTTACAAAATATTTAAACATTTTGAGATATTCTATAACCCAGACTTAAAGAGATGAAATCATGACATCGCTTCCATTCTGACACAGCATTAACACAATATGAAATGTTATACAAGTAGGTAGAATGTTGTAGATGAGGACACCATTCCAGGGAGGAGCCTATATCGACATTTAACGAGGGAAGAATGAGGCGCCCAGATACCTAAATCCCTAAGTTCTTCATCATATAAAATGTAATAAAATAACATTGGTATTCCACCGCCATTCTATCACCTTCACTCTACTCCCCATCACTACTCTGTAACATTACTACTACGTTTCATCACTGCTCCTTTACACCAACACCAGCCCTAACAATAACTTCAACCCATCAGTATTCTCTTACACCAACACCAACACTACGCTCCATTACTCCTCCACCATTATTACTCTATTTACTACTTCACACAAGTACCACCACCAATAAACAATCTCCATTATCACTACTGCCCCACACCACCAATCAACCCTCTCCCTCATCACTACTCCCTGACACCATCAACACCACCAATAAACAATCCTCACCATCACTATTCCCCCACACCACCCACACCACCAATAAACAATCTACACCATCACTATTCCCCCACACCACCAACACCACCAATAAACAATCTACACCATCACTATTCCCCCACACCACCAACACCACCAATAAACAATCCTCACCATCACTATTCCCCTACACCACCACCACCGTCACCACCACCAGCAAAGACAAAGAGAAGCGTCGTCCTGTATAAGCAAAGGATATAAACCTGTCTGATGCCCCTCCTTCCCTCCCACCTACCTACCAACTCTACCATACCCTCAACAGACTCAGTGTTACTTGCTAATCCTTAAGGGAAAATTTTGTGTTGGTAAATATGAAGCAACTGAATCCTCCAAACTACTCCAATCAACAGAGCCCCATTATTTTTGTTCATCTGCATGGTCCTGTTTCCTGGAATACTTTGGAGGAATCAAGGCACTCCATTGCATGTAACATAAGTGAATTAACCCCTTAACGACGAATTTGAGTCTTACTGATTTCACCAAACCCTGACGCCAAAAATATGAATCGTCTACTTGTATACTGAGGTGGTCTGTATTCTTGCATATAATTTCCATCAACTTCTCTAACAACAGACACCATCCCTTTTTACCGTAATAATTGTAGTGTTCGGACAAAATATTAGTTAGATACAGTTACGGAGACATGGAACAGACGCACTTCAAACGGGCACCTCATCAGGACTAGAATTGGCCGCTTCGCCTCTGCACACTACGTCTCATCCTACCCTTATACTTAATGAGGGGCCCCCGTGTTTCAGGTGTGTCTGTTTCATGTATCCGCAACTGTACCTCAACATTCTCAGGCTTCGGTGAGGCAAATAACAAAGCATCTACACCTTATTTTGTGCTTTATTTTGTTATTTATATTGTGATTTTGTGTTTTATTTTGTGTTTTGGTGTTTTATTTTGTAATCTTATGATTAGAGTCCAGTGGAGCTTCAGGTTACCTTAAACCACAAAAACATATAAGGTTGTCTCAGGTAGATGTCTGAATCCCGAGTGACGAACCTCATTGTGTTAAATTGTAACCTGTCCGGTAGACAACTTACTTGGTTAGGATTAATAAGCACGTTTTGTTTGTTTTTAATTTTTAGGACACACACACACACTCACACACACATTCCAAGACGTATAAACATGAACACTTTCCTACTGTATAATATGTGAAAGCAATGTTCATCTCGGGAGTTAATTAATGAAAACAGGATAATGTACTAAAGACCCCTAATTTCTATATCATATCCCGAACATTTAACCACCACTTCATCACACCACCACCACCATCCCATCACACTAATACCACCACAATATCTACATCACCACTACGGTACTGTCACATCCACACCACTAATACCACCACCACCACCATATTTACATCCTCACCACCTACACCATCAACATCTCATTCCCAAGAGTTCACTATCAGTTCACTATCAAATAAAGTTGCTACCACACATTAATCCCACCCATCAAGTTGCCATAAAACATCATTGCATCTCATTCCATCTTCACTACCATGCATGTCATCACCACTACATCTCCACAACCAACAACCTCTTACTATTTATATTCCATACATATCTCATCCTCATCACCATCACCACACAATCCCATCTTCACCATCACATCTCCAACAACATATAATCATACCACAAACTCACATCCAACACCATCACCAACACCACTGCAACAAACAACATCTGCTGTACACCTTATCACCATCAACACCACAACACCAACAACACCACAACACCAACAACCAACACTCCACCACCATCAGCAAGAAGAAGAAGGGGAAGGAGAAGGAGGGAGGGAGTGGGAGTGGGAGCGGACACACACACACACACACACACACACCGGGTCTGGGGCTAGCCTGGGGGACACGGGTAAAAACTGGAATACGCTTCCGGTTATTATGACGGGCACGATGGCCGCACCAACCTGGGCATCTCTCTCTCTCTCTCTCTCTCTATCTCCTTCTCTCCCTCTTACTTTCTTACACTCTCTCATTCTCTCTCTCTCTTTCTTCTCTCTCATTATCTCTCCCTCATTTCTTTCTCTCTCTCTCTCTCTCTCTCTCTCTCTCTCTCTCTCTCTCTCTCTCTCTCTCTCTCTCTCTCTCTCATCTTCGCCACCGTCTTGTCTCAATACCTTTCTTTCTCTTTCTCTATTTCATACACACACATACACACACACACACACACACACACACAATCTGGGAATGCTTCACAACTGCTATCTGTCTCGGTACGTGAGCATATTCTCTCACTCTCTTTTCTTTCTAGTATTATGCCTTAGATCATTAGTTATGTGTACTTTTCTATGGTATACGGTAGTCTTTTCTCGTGATGTGTGGCTTTTCACTGACAGTTCAAACACACAATCACAGAGTTTAAATGGCATCACAGGACTTTCCGGTGAGACCAGCGATACTGACGGGACGGGTTTGGAGAAAGGGAGAGGGGGAGGGAAAGGGGGAGAGGGGTGAGTGAGGAGTGAGGGAAAGGAGGAGAAATTGGTAGGGGGAGAGAGGTGAGGGTGCGGGAAATAAGTGAGGGAAGGGGAGAGGGAAAGGAGAGGAGTGGGTGTGAGAATGGTAGGGGAGATGTTAGACGCAAGGAGAGGAATGAGAGAGAGAGAGAGAGTGGGGGATAAAATAATGAGGGAGGGACGGTGTTGTTGCTGAATTCAGAAAAATACATTGAAAAGAGTATAGCAATGCACCTGCAGGGAATTGTACACCACATTTAATTCTTATCCAGTCATTAAAATCTAGGTACCACAAGTACAGTACACCAATTCTTAATCTCAATTCTTGTAAAACCACAAGTAGGTAACAGTGATTGGATGGAATTTAACCTTGCACCTCCTTAAACTGTTCTACTTAGCGATATTAGTGTATTAATTTCTTACGTCTTTCTCCTTGTGATATGAATATTTAACGACCTGCTAACTGTTGGCTGTATAATTTCAGGCACATATATCACCACAGTGCAATCAGACCGAGACCTCCTAATACCACGTTAGCTTGCACACACACAAACACACACACACACACACACACACACACACACACACACACACACACACACACACACACACACACACACACACACACACACACACACACACACACACACACACACACACACACACACACACACACACCATTTCCAACCTGCAAGCACGCATTTCATGGACTGTAACTTGACCAGGAGGAACAATACAGTAGGCAGAGGTTAGAGAGAAGGGTTTCTTCGTGGATGATTTGACCTGAAGTGAAGCCAACATGAAGTTCACTGAAACACCCCATAATCCGGGAGCAATGCAAGGTCTCCACTGCCTGCTGCAATGTCTGTGTTCGTTCAGGGACGCTTTGCTGTCTATACGTATCGGTCGTTTGTGCACTGATTGGGAAAGCGGGCTGGTTGGGCAAGGGACGTGGGGATCGCACAACCATCCAGCCTCACTAATTATTCAGCCTCTGGGTGGGTTGTCTGCCTTGAGCCAGTAAAACTTCAGCTTGACTATGAATATACAACCTCGTCGTAAACATGGTTTCTCCCAGAGACATATACATCGTTTGGTTATTCAGTAAAATTATGAGAGTCAATTCTGAGTGCTGAAGTGGGTAATGTAACACGATTGATTTCGATAAATTTAATTATTTCAAGTATTGTTGTCCCACAGTACAGTAACAATTTGTTTCATTGTAGCTCTACTTGCTTTGTAATCATGAAACGATCTGTTTATTATTTCAAGGAAATAGTTTGAGTAGACACGTTTCCACATCAACTGCGGGCTAGAGGCTGTTTACTCAGAGGTTACCATGACAATACTCAGCTGGTGCCTTCCCTCCCTCCCTCCCTCCCTCATCCACTGTCCCTCTTATGTTATGCAAGGCCATCTGCCGCCTCCTGTGGTGGCTGCCAGGGGGACCACTTCTCTGCCTCACTACCTACTGCCTGCTTGCCTGTCTGCCTGTTTGTCTGTCTGCCTGCCTGTCTCTGTTTGTTTGTCTGCCTGCCTGCCTGCTTGTCTGTCAGTATGTCTGTCAACCTTTCTGTTTGCCTGATTCACTGCTTGTCTATGTTGTCTGTTGCATGTCCACCCCTCTTTCTTTGTAAGTCTCTATTCTTTTGCATATTCTGTCTGTCTGATACTTTGTTTGTTTGTTTATTTCTTATTTTAAATATCAATACATCGCTTCATCCTATCTTTTCGCTTCTCTTTAGGTCTGCCAGTCTCTTTGTCTGTCCGGATGTCTTCTTGTCATGATAACATCCGTCAAACGGTTTCTGTTAGTCCTGCATCACGTTCTTATATAATAATGTATTAATGCATGTACACACACACACACACACACACACACACACACACACACACACACACACACACACACACACACACACACACACACACACACACACACACACACACACACACACACACACACACACACACACACACACACACACACACACACACACACACACACACACACACACACACACACACACACACACACACACACACACACTGCCTTTTCCACATACACCATCACTTTTTGCCTTACTCACCCATTACCAACCAACTCTGGGCTAAAGACAGATGCTGAAACAAAGACAGAAATGCAGATACTGACATGACAGACGGCAGGGACGACAGATGGACATAAAACCTATCAGGGTAAAGCATGTGTGTGTGTGTGTGTGTGTGTGTGTGAGAGAGAGAGAGAGAGAGAGAGAGAAAAAAAAAAAAGTGTGTGTGTATGTATATGTCTGTGTAGGTATGTGTATGGGTGTGTATATGTCTGTGTGCGTATGTGTATATGTGTGTGTGTATGTATGTGTGTGTGTGTGTGTGTGTGTGTGTGTGTGTGTGTGTGTGTGTGTGTGTGTGTGTGTGTGTGTGTGTGTGTGTGTGTGTGTGTGTGTGTGTGTGTGTGTGTGTGTAAAGGAGGAGGAGGAGGAGGGTTGGTTACATACAGGCTACAAGGGTGGGTGCCTCCTAGCAGGTTTGGCAGCCCAGGGGGACGGTGGGTGTTCACTCTCATTACCACCAGGGCAGCCATCCACCTTCACACTCCACTTCACTCACTCTACACACACACACACCACTTCACTCACTCTCCACTCACACACACACTCCACTTCACTCCTCACTCTACACACACACATCACATCACTTCACTCTCCACACACACACACCACTTCACTCCTCACTCTACACACACAAACACACTCCACTTCACTCCTCACTCTACACACACACACACTCCACTTCACTCACTCTTCACACTTCATTCCACATCCTTCCTCTACATTTCATTCCATCTTCATTTCCTCTGGTGTTGAAGTCATCCATTCTCCACTTCTCCACTTTCTTTCCATCTTCCACTTTTCTCGTTCACAGTACCAGATATAACTCCTACTCCACTTCACTTTTTCTTCCTACATTACGATTGGAGAGTCCACTGTATTCCACTCTACCAATCTTCCACTTCACTCCTCCAGGCTCCACATTATCTTCCATGCACTCCACTTCTGTATATGCTGCATGCACTCCACTAAACTCTCCGCCTTGCCCCCACTCCACTCTACTCCACCCTTCATTACCATTAGTACAATGACCCTTGCTCTTCTCCACCTGTCCATCCCATCCACCTTTTTGCCTCCTCCTCACTCCACCACTCCACATCCTCTCTCTCTCTCTCTCTCTCTCTCTCTCTCTCTCTCTCTCTCTCTCTCTCTCTCTCTCTCTCTTCAACACAGTTTTACTTTCTTTCAATGGATCTGCAACTCCTTTCAGTTTTCTTTCTCATTCATTCATATTTCGTTTAGTTATCTCTTCTCTTTCTTCCCTCACTCACACCCTCCTTTTTTCTCATATTTTCTTCCATGCTTCCAGTCTTCTTCCATTTCCTTTTTTTCGTTTTACGTTCATTTCTTCGCCACGTACTACTTTTTAGTTTGAGTGCTTGTGAGCGCACGTGTGTGATGACTGTGTACGTGTATGCGTAGTTGTGTGCATGTGTATATGTGCGTGCGCGCGCGTGAGCATGTGTGCGTGCGTGTTTGAGAGCATCTGTGAGACCCAGAGGGTACAGCTGGGAGTAAGAGAACATAAGTGCTTGCATCAATCTCTCTCTCTCTCTCTCTCTCTCTCTCTCTCTCTCTCTCTCTCCACCGTGGTTTCCCTCTGCCCCAGCTAGGAACATCTGAGACTCCTAATTCACAAGTTTTCGCCTAAGTGGTACTCGGCAACTTTTAATTACCTGACATTTTCTACTACTAAGTGATATTAACTACCTACTCTTTTTTCTAATTTCCTTTTACATTGGGAGGAAAGGGGTCTCAAAATGTTTAAAAAGTTGCCATTAAAAAAAATAAAATGGAAAAGTAGGTGAGACTGAATCCACCCAATTCTGGAGTTCATTTTTTTTTCGGGAGGGAATATTGCAAGGTAGATAAATTTGGAAAATGCGAAGAAAAGTGAAAATTAAATGGAGAGCTCTTTTTATAATTTCCTTCAACATAAAATTAGGTGAGGTTGATTCGACCTTATTTTCACGCCAGTTTTTCGTATTACCCGTGGAAGTACTGTGAGGTGATTAATAAGCTTCGAGGATTATAATGGTGAGGAAATAAATGATTTTTTTTTTTGTCTTGATATTTTTCCTTCGGCAGCAATAAATCATTTTGCGTTAGTCTATAAAATAAATATAATAGTCTACTAATAAAAATGAATGCAGACTGCTATGTTATAATTTATTAGGGTATTTAGGGATAAGGGTCTGAAGGTAGAATATGGATGAGTGTGAGAACAGGTGAAGAAATAAAAATAAAAGAGAGTGGCACGGATCCGAAGGGGTGCCACGCCTCCTAAAGTATTGCCCACATTAGAGAGAGAGAGAGAGAGAAACAAAAAATGAAGAAGGAAAGAAGAGAAAAATATAGAGGACAAGAAGAATGAGGGGAATGAAAAGGACAAGGAGAATGAAGAAAATATAGATGAGAGGGAAATGAAGACAAGTGGAATGAGCAGAAATGAGAGAGGAAAAAGAAGTACAATTAATACGAGGAATATGAAGAGAAGGGAAAATGAAGAAAATGAAGGAGAATGAGAAAAATGAAGAAGAGGAGGAGAACGAGGAGGAAAATGGAGAGAATAAGGAGAATGAAAAAAATTAAGAGAATGAGAACGAAGAAACTGAGAAGGCGAACGAAGAAAATGCAGAGAAAGAGATAGGAAAAGTAGAAACAGAATGAGAAAAATGAAGAGAAAAAGGAGAATTAGGAAAATGAAAAGGAGGAGAATGAGAATGAAGAAAATGAAGAGGAAGAGATTGAGGAAAATTAAGAGAAGGAGAAAGAGGAAAATGAAGAGGAGGAGAACGAGGAAAATTAAGAGAAGGAGAAAGAGGAAAATTAAGAGAAGGAGAACGAGGAAAATGAAGAGAAGGAGAAAGAGGAAAATGAAAAGAAGGAGAACGAGGAAAATGAAGAGAAGGAGAAAGAGGAAAATGAAGAGAAGGAGAAAGAGGAAAATGAAGAGAAGGAGAAAGAGGAAAAGTAAGAGAAGGAGAACGAGGAAAATGAAGAGAAGGAGAAAGAGGAAAAGTAAGAGAAGGAGAACGAGGAAAATGAAGAGAAGGAGAAAGAGGAAAATGAAGAGAAGGAGAAAGAGGAAAATGAAGAGGAGAAAGGAGCATCAAAGAAACAGGGGGTCTCAGAAGATGAAGATAATGACTCGAAATTACTGGAGGCGCATCCTACCCCCTATACCCCTCTCTCTCTCTCTCTCTCTCTCTCTCTCTCTCTCTCTCTCTCTCTCTCTCTCTCTCTCTCTCCTCCTTGCTCTAATTTAGATTCTTTTATCTTTTCTTTCATACTATTTACTTCCCTTTCTACCTCCCCTTCCCTCATTAATTCTCTACTTCCGTCTCTCTCTCTCTCTCTCTCTCTCTCTCTCTCTCTCTCTCTCTCTCTCTCTCTCTCTCTCTCTCTCTCTCTCTCTCTCTCTCTCTCTCTCTCTCTCTCTCTCTCTCTTTCTCTCTCTCTCTCTCATTTTCCAGCTCCACTTTTTCCCTACTTCTCCTTACTACTCTCCCCTTCTCTTCTCTCCCTCACACACACACACGTACACACTCAGAAATACCCACAAGCTCACTCTCACTCTCACTCTCAATATTACCCACAGGCTCTCTCTCTCTCTCTCTCTCTCTCTCTCTCTCTCTCTCTCTCTCTCTCTCAAAATGTATATTAATATTTTGGCCTCCTCAGTTCACCAACCTCTATGTTTGTTAATGATCTTAATGCAACTTTTTGCCAATGTTTCGTTTCCTATCCATCCTTCTTCTTGCCTCAGTCTCCCCCTTCCTTCTCTCTCTCTCTCTCTCTCTCTCTCTCTCTCTCTCTCTCTCTCTCTCTCTCTCTCATCATATTGTTTCTACTTATATATTTTTTTCACCTGGTGCAATCAAGTCTTCCTCCTTCTCCTCCTCCTTCTTCTCCTCCTCCTCCTCCTCCTCCTCCTCCTCCTCCTCCTCCTCTTCTTCTTCTTCTTCTTCTTCTTCTTCTTCTTCTTCTTCCTCATCTTAAATCAGCATCTCCTCCTCTTCCTCCTCTCCTTCTTCTCCTTCACTTACATCTCTTGTTCTTTCTCCTCCATCTCCTGCTCCTTACCCCCCACGCACTACCTAATATTATCCTACTCCCCCTCCCCCTCCCCCTCCCCCTCCTCTGCCCTAATCCCCACTCCAGCCGCCCTAAGGCTTACCCCCCCTCCTTGCCACTTACCCCCATACCTCTCCCACATCCCTCACCCCTTCCCAACCCCTTAGGCTACACACAGTAGTCGAGCTGCTGGGCTACCTCTCTCTCTCTCTCTCTCTCTCTCTCTCTCTCTCTCTCTCTCTCTGTTTGGATGATTTATGTATGTATACTACTGGGCTACCTCTCTCTCTCTCTTCCTCTCTCTCTCTCTCTCTCTCTCTCTCTCTCTCTCTCTCTCTGGATGATTTATGTATGTATATAATATATATAATATATATGATTGTACGTTTGCATGCGTGCGTGTTAACATTACGTATGCATGTATGCTGGTGTGTGCATTAGTGGTAGGCTATTGTTTAGGTATCTATTTGTGTGTGCATTTATTAAGTGTGTGTGTGTGTGTGTGTGTGTTGCTACTTTTGACATGGTACTGTCCAGGTGCATGTGTGTGTGTGTGTGTGTATGTGCCCATCCATTTTACTCACACCAATGTTGGACTCTATACACATTAAGTCATCAACCATATGTTAACATTTCCAGGGACAACGATGGACTTATTTATGTCATGGCTTGAGAACCTTCGTAAACGCCCGTCTGGCTTCCCTTATAATCATATCGCCATTCATAACTGGTTAAGGGGATAGTACACTTTTGGCTCATCAGAGTCTCTTGATTCCTCCAATTAAGTATATATGCCAGTAAACAGATGTTCTGTGTTGCTTGGAATTGCTGAAAGGAATCAATTGCTCCAGATTTACCAACATTGTACAGAACCTACCCCTTGTATTCAATATGGAGAACTTGATGTAGACTGTGTCTAGTGTCGGAACATCGAAAAAAAAATGTACTGTATTGCTCTCACGTAAAATTGGCAGCACTTATAACTGATACAGGATAAGCTAAGAGGACTGGCAATGCTGACTATACACCTACGGACTAAAGTATTGACACCTTGCCAACCTCCCTGGGAATTATGAACCAGTGACGAATAAAAATGAAGCACTTACCAAGATCACACCAAACTGGGGCCACATTACTAAGTGCTTCAGTTTATCAGGTCACGTTTTCATGGTTCACTGTGAGGCGTCAGTACCTTAGTTCATAGGTGGGTGTACCATTTATTATTATATTATTATGTGCTGGTAACTGAAGACATGTAGACCAAACCTTCCCACGCACGCACACCCCATGCATTCCCTCACATGCACACTTGTTATGAGGTGCTACGTTCATCTGGAGTGACACACACGTACACACTCTGCTCACTGATCTGCATACACATGATACATACACGCACACGGAGATTCTCTACATACACACGATACATACACGCACACGGATATATTCTACATACATACGGGACATCAGACACACACGGATATATTCTACATACACACGAACATCCATGCATGCTCACTTGTCAATTGGGTAAGCAGCGGTACGATAAAAGAAGACAAACGCATGCACTGATTTACCAAGTAAGGTATATACATACATAACAACACACTAACATACATACACACACACACACACACAAGCAGCATACAAGCACCGACACACACACACACACACACACACACACATACACAAAGGCAGCATATTAGCACCGGCATACACACACACATGGAAACTTATACACATACGATATATACCTCTAAGACCAAGGTCAAGGGAATCCCTTGACCTTGTCTAAGACTGTATTAAGAAAGGCATTGGGCCATAATTATCACTGAGAAGAAACAAACCATTTTGGTGTTGAAAATCCTCAATGACGAACGCGAGAATATAATATGAAGCGAGAGAAAATGAGTATAAGGGAGATGGAGAAAAGAAAATGAGTTGGAGGGAGATGTAGGGAGAGAATATGAGTATGAAGCAAATGGAGAGAGAGGTAATAAGTAGTAGGGAGATGGAGGGAGAGAAAATGAGTATAGGAGAAAGATGGAAAAACTGAAAATGAGTAGGTGGGAGATGGAGAGAAAATGAGTAGGAGGAAGATGGAGAGTGAGAAAATGGGAACGAGAAAGAGAGTAAGATGAGATTAGGATGAGATTAAGCTCGTATAGCATTTTTTCTATACCAGCAGACCAGCCAACTCACTACTTACTCTCTCCCTCCCTTGCCATGCCCTCCCATCACCCCCAAGCACAAGTATAGAGTAGAGGAGAGTTCAAGCTGGTAACACTGCCAAGGACGCACAGCTGGTCAAGGAGAGGTTGGGGCTGGGTGGTGGGAGAGGAAGGGGTTGGGGTGGTGGGAGAGGAAGGGGTTGGTGTTGGTTGGTTGTTGGAGAGAAAGGGGTTGGGGTGGTGGGAGAGGAAGGGGTTGGGGTGGTGGGAGAGGTTGGGGCTGGGTGGTGGGAGAGGAAGGGGTTGGGGTTGGTTGTTGGAGAGGAAGGGGTTGGGGTGGTGGGAGAGAAGAGGAGCAAGGAAAAAGGGAGAGAAGTTAGAAGGAGAAAGGGAGAGGAGGAGAGGTAAAAGAGGGAATAGGGAGAAGAACAAATTAAAAAAAGGGAATTTGGAGAGGTTACAAGGAGTTAGAAGGAGAAAGGGAGAGGACGAAAGGTTAGAAGGAGCAGGGAAAGACGAAGAGAGGAGGAAAGAAAACAGGGGGAGAAGAGACGAGGAAAAAAATGGCAGGGAGTAAAGGGAGGAGAGTAGGAGCATGGACAGTGGAGGTGTAGTGAGGAGGGGCAGTGCTGTGATTACTTCCCAGCTGTCCCCTTCTTTCAGTCCCCCCACACCACACCCCCTCGGCCCCCACTAGGAGAGGTTCAGGTTATTGCTACAGGTTACGCTAGGTGATGGTAGGTAGTGGTGGTAGTGGGTGGTGGTGGTAGTGGTGGTAGTGGTGGAGTGATGAAAGATGATGGAAAAAAGGAAGATGAAGCAAAGATAGTAAATTGAAAGCAGGGAGGTAAATAAATAAATAATAACGAAAAACGATAATTGCAAACTGACTAGATATTGAATAATAACAATAACAATAACAATAACAATAACAATAACAATAATAATAATAACAATAATAATAACAATAACAATAACAATAACAATAACAATAACAATAACAATAACAATAACAATAATAATAATAATAATAATAATAATAATAATAATAATAATAATAATAATAATAATAATAATAATAATAATAATAATAATAATAATAATAATAATAATAATAATAATAATAATAATAATAATAATAATAATAATAATAATAATAATAATAATAATAATAATAATAATAATAATAATAATAATAATAATAATAATAATAATAATAATAATAATAATAATAATAATAATAATAATAATAATAATAATAATAATAATAATAATAATAATAATAATAATAATAATAATAATAATTATAATTATAATTATAATTATAATTATAATTATAACTATAATAATAATAATAATAATAATAATAATAATAATAATAATAATAATAATAATAATAATAATAATAATAATAATAATAATAATAATAATAATAATAATAATAATAATAATAATAATAATTATAATAATTATAATAATAACATTAATAATGATGACAATAATAAATTAATATCATTATTATTATCATCATTATAAAATAGCCCAGATGATTTTAACTAACGCCAGCAACTGTATCAGTTCAAGGGAAACCCCAATTAACACGGGAAGCAGCCAGTAATATTATAGACGCCACATGTGCGTCAACCAAGTCTATAGGAGTGTTAATGGTGTTCTCTCTCTCTCTGTCTCTGTCTCTGTCTCTGTCTCTGTCTCTCTCTCTCTTCCTTTTTTATCTGCCTTCCTTTCCCCCTTCCCCCCTCATCCCCTGTCTATGCCTAACATCCGGGAGCCTTCACCTCTGATGTTGTCCAAGTGGAGGCTACTGATTCCTCAAATATATACCTCATTATTTGTTTTACGACACTCTTGGAGGACTCAACAAACCACCTTTTGAAGGACTTAATAACACAGTGTTGGTATATTTGGAACAACTGATTCCTCCAAAGTAACCCAGGAAACAAACAAAGCATCTCAATGTCACTAATGGGGAAGCAGTTTCTTGACACAGTATATGGAGGATTTAGTAGCCTCCAAATTACACCCCCCCCCCAAAAAAAAAAAAAAAAAAAAAAGTGTTCTCCTTTTTCCCCTTAACGCACCCGTGATTTTGGATTTTATAATTATGGGATTCAGAGTCCTGTTATCTTTTTTTTTTTTTTCATATATACTTTTCTGTTTTAATGTATATGTTTCATTCTTACCGGTAGTCAAACTATTTTATTTTATACTTTTAGTTTTTAATGTAATTGTTTTTCATATTCAGTCTAACTTTGTT
>JAWZYT010005770.1:5000-87500 GCA_034508575.1 Petrolisthes manimaculis | reverse complement strand
TAAATAACTTAATTAATAACATTAAAATAACATAATAATAACGTATTTAATAACGCACCTTGCAATAGGGTGTGTATGTAAGTCTGTATGCGTATGAGTGTGTGTGTGTGTGTATGTATGTATAACGCTAAAATAACGTAAAAATAACACCCAAATAACGCTTAAATAACGTAATTAATAACACACCTTACAATAGGGTTGGTATGTATGTATGTATGTACAGTCGTGGTCAAATATAATCATCCATATAGGAGTAACTCACGTAAGAGTTTGACAGCTTCCCTCTGTTCCTTAGATGATAAACTTTACAATAAATAGGTTAACTACCATCTTTTAATTTAATACAAGCAGATACACACTACTTAAAACAATAACACACACACACACACACACACACACTCACACACACACACACATACTTAAAACAATAACATCATATGTGAACGTAAAAATATTAGACAACAAATGGTTTGTATGTGTATGTGTATGTGTATGTGTATGTGTATCTGTATGTGTATGTATATATATGTATGTTAAAGTTAAAGTTAAAGTTGCAGGGATTTACACCCGTAGTTTTAAAACCTTTGAGGTCCCTTACTGGAGCTCTATGAACCCTCCAAATAATCCAGGCCACAGAACCCTTCAGTGTTTCGAATAGGGAATATGTTGCCTGGAGTAGTTTGGAGAATTCATAGAGCTCCAGTAAGGGTCTGTGTGTGTGTGAGAGAGAGAGAGAGAGAGAGAGAGAGAGAGAGAGAGAGAGAGAGAGGGTTCTGTTGCCTGGAGTAGTTTGGAGGGTTCATAGAGCTCCAGTAAGGGACCTCAAATGTTTTTAAACTACGGGTGTATTTTTTTTATTTTTTTATTGCTGGATATTAGGGTTGTCAACATGGAGGTGATATAGTGACATAAAAAGGTGATAGAGAGAGAGAGAGAGAGAGAGAGAGAGAGAGAGAGAGAGAGAGAGAGAGAGAGAGAGTGAGGAAGGAAGGAAGGTTTAAACAGAGATAGATAGATAGATAGATAGATATATTTAATAATAATCTTGTCAACATTGGTGTGGTATAGTGACATAAAAGGTGATACAGATAAAGGTGTGACAGTAAACAGGAAGGAAATAAAAAGAAAAGAGGGAACATTGGAAGAACTGAAAGCTAGTGGCTGGGTCCGAAGGGGCGCCAAAACCCTTAGTAAAGTATTGCCCACATTATTACTACAGGCAATACACACATATGGAGATGTATATATAGAGATAATAACAATACCCAAATAACGTAATAATAACCAAAATAACATAATAATAACACACCTTGCAATAACGTTTGTATGTATGTATGTATATGTGTCTGTGTGTGTATGTATGTGTGTGTGTGTATGTATGTGTGTATAACTTAATAATAACGCTTAAATAACATTAACATAACACGTAATTAATAACACACAAATAACCTAATAATAAGGTTTGTATGTATGTATGTGTGTACGGTATGTATGTATAAATTATAAATAACATTAAAATAACGCTTAAATAACAAAAATAACAAAAATAACGCTTAAATAACACTAAAATAACAGTTAAATAACAAAAATAACACTTAAATACCAAAAATTACTCTAAAATAACGTAAATACGCTAAAATAACATTAAAATAACGTAAATAACGCTAAAAATAAGCCTTAACATACCTTGCAATAGGGTTGGTATCCCGGATGTACCACTTGTCGAGAGGGTCAGAGTGTTGATCAGTGTTGCCAAGGCAGCCTCAGTCAGTGTTACCAGACCAGTGTCACAACAAACACTCCATTCACCACGTGACAAACTAATACCACCATTGTTATTGTTATTTTTGTTATTATTATTATTGTTTATTGTTGTTTCTCCTGTTTCTCTTGTTCTGTTCTTTCTCTCTTTTTCTATCTCTATCTCTCTTTCTCTCTCTTTTTCTTCTCTATCTCTTCTTTCTCTCCATCTTTCTCTCTCTTCTTTTCCATCTATTTCCCTCAATCTATTTCTTTCTCTTTCTCTGTCTCTCTCTTTCTCTTCCTTTCTTCTTCTTCCTCCTTCTAGTTCTCTTATTCTGTCTCTCTCTTTCTCTCTTTCCATTTCTCTGCCTCTCTCTCTTTCTCTCCATCTCTCTCTCACTCCTTTTTCAATTTCTCTCTCTCCTTCTCTCTCTCTTTCTCTCCATCTCTCATCTCTTTCCACTTCTCTGTCTCTATCTCTCTCTTCTTCTCTTTCTCTCTCTCTCTTTTCTCTTTCTCTCTCTCTCACTCTCTCTCCCGTATACATAGAATTCGGTTTATCACACACTAGGCCTAAATTTAAAGTTTTAGGCCTTTCCGGATACGGTTTCATTATATCCGGTTTTCCCGTATTAATTAAACCGAAATCCGAATTAATCCGGCCTATATCCGAATTAATCCGGTTCTCACTCCCTTTCATTTCAATTTCAGTGTTGATTAACTTTCCTGTGTTCATATTTGTTCTTTCTGTGTTCAATTCTGTTCTTTCTGTTGTTCTTGCATTCATTTCTGATCTTTTTGTTCTATCAGTATTCAATTCTGTTCTATCGGGGCTTAATTTTGTTCTTTCAGTTGTTCTAGTGTTCAATTCTATTGTTCTAATGTTCAATTCTGTTCTATCGGGGTTTAATTCTGTTCTTTCTGTTCTTCTAGTGTTCAATTCTGTTCTTTCTGTGTTCAATTCTGTTCTTCTACCGTGTGTTCTGTTTCTGTTCACACCACTAGCAGCAGTGTTCAAATTGTTCACTCGATTCAAAATAACATCGTCAGGCATCATTTTGAAATTGAATTTCTGGTAACGGTTTTTCTATAACTGTTTTAACGTTTTTTCTGTAACGGTTTTAACGGTTTTTCTGTAGTTTTCCATAACTGTTTTAAATGTTTTATAAAATTTAATATACATTTTTCTGTAACGTTTTAATGTTTTTTTTCTATAATGGTTTTAAAAAATTCAAAAACTGTTTTTCTGTAACCGTTTTAACAGTTTTTTCTGTAACGTTTTTAACGTTTTTAATAAAGTTTATATTAATATTGCTGTAGCATTTTTTCTGTAATATTTTTAAAAGTTTTTCTTTAACATTTTAAAGTTTTTTCTGTAACTGTTTTAACGGTTTTTCTGTAAATGTTTTAACAGTTTTTCTGTACGTTTTAACGGTTTTAACGGTTTTTCTGTAACTGTTTTAACGTGGGTTTTTTCTGTTGAGGAGAAATTATATAATATGTATTTTATTATTATTATTATTGTTTGTGAAATTTATACACACACACACACACACAACTGATCAACTCTGACACACACACACACACACACACACACATATAGCCTATTGGTTAACTCTGAAACACACACACACACAACTGACCAACTCTGACACACACACACACACAAGTCTGAAACACACAAACACAATTATTCAACTCTGAAACACACACACACACACACACACATACATACATCTAGAAAATATTATCATTATTATCCAAAGTTTATTATAAAATTTTCATAATAATAATTTTTCGAGCTTATTATTATTATTATTATTATTATTATTATTTCTCTTATTATTATTATTATTATTATTATTATTATTATTATTATTATTATTATTATTATTATTATTATTATTATTACACTTTCTTCAGTAACTATATAACAAAACACGTGTTGTATTTTTCGCAAGTTTTTCCATATATATTATATTTTTGCATTTATTATAAAAAAACATAGATATATTTGTTTTCAGTCCATATATATATCAAATTATATACAACGCATTATATATAAAGTTTATCAATAAATTTACAAACTATATTTATAACTGTTTATATTCCACGATTTAAATTAATTCAATAAACTACTATATAAATATAATAATTGTTGTAATCACTATATATTATAACACACACACACATAGAGTCGGGAGCACCTGGAGGCGTACGTGCACTCCCCACCACTGCCAGCAACACACTGACTTATACGGGGTGACCACTGATGCTTTTGTTTGTGATGATGACGTAATCAAAACAAAGTGATGCCAGTTGCAGCGTTGCCAATTCAGCGGTGGTTTTTTTATTATTGAGGAATATTTTTTGTTATTTATTATTATTCTGTTTGTTTTTTGTTTGTTTTGTTGTCAGTATGGTTAGATAAACACCAATGAAGGAAGGAAGGAAGGAAATGGAGAGAGAGAGAGAGAGAGAGAGAGAGAGAGAGAGAGAGAGAGAGAGGGAGAGAGAGAGAGGAGGGATAGAGAGAAGGAAGGAAGGAAATAGAAGGAACGGAAGGAGGGACAGAGAGAATGAAGGAAATAGAAGGAAAGAAGGGACAGAGAGAAGGAAGGAAATGAGGGACAGAGAGAAGGAAGGAAATAGAAGGAAAGGAGGGACAGAGAGAAGGAAGGACATAGAAGTAAAGGAAGGACAGAGAGAAGGAATGAAATAGAAGGAAAGAAAGGAGAGAGAAGGAATGAAATAGAAGGAAAGGATGGACAGAGAGAAGGAAGGAAATAAAAGGAAAGGAAGGACAGAGAGAAGGAAGGAAATAGAAGGAAAGGAAGGACAGAGAGAAGGAAGGACATAGAAGGAAAGAAAGGAGAGAGAAGGAAGGAAATGAGGGACAGAGAGAAGGAAGGAATTAGAAGAAAAGGAGATAGAAGGAAAGGAGACAGAGAGAAGGAATGAAATAGAAGGAAAGGAAGGAAGGAAGGAAATAGAAGGAAATGAAGGAAGGAATGAAATAGAAGGAAAGGAGGGAAGGAAGGAAATAGAAGGATAGGAGGGACAGAGATAGAAGGAAAAGAAGGAAGGAAGGAAATAGAAGGAAAGGAAGGAAGGAAGGAAATAGAAGGAAAGGAAGGAAGGAAGGAAATAGAAGGAAAAGAAGGAATGAAATAGAAGGAAAATAAGGAAGGAAGGAATGAAATAGAAGGAAAGGAAGGAAGGAAGGAAATAGAAGGAAAGGAAGGAAGGAAGGAAATAGAAGGAAAAGAAGGAAGGAAGGAAATAGAAGGAAAGGAAGGAAGGAATGAAATAGAAGGAAAAGAAGGAAGGAATGAAATAGAAGGAAAGGAAGGAAGGAATGAAATAGAAGGAAAGGAAGGAAGGAATGAAATAGAAGGAAAGGAAGGAAGGAATGAAATAGAAGGAAAGGAAGGAAGGAATGAAATAGAAGGAAGGAAATAGAAGGAAAGGAAGGACGGAATGAAATAGAAGGAAAGGAAGGACGGAATGAAATAGAAGGAAAGGAAGGAAGGAAGGAAATAAAAGGAAAGGAAGGAAGGAATGAAATAGAAGGAAAAGAAGGAAGGAATGAAATAGAAGGAAAGGAAGGACATTATACTTTAACAGACACCTTAATTACACTTAACCTTTCCTTACCTGCATGTGTGTGTGTGTGTGTGTGTGTGTGTGTTAGTGTGTGTGTATAATATTATGTCCATCTCTGTGTGTGTGTGTCTATCTCTGTGTGTGTGTGTGTGTGTGTGTGTGTCTCTCTCTCTCTCTCTCTCTCTCTCTCTCTCTCTCT
This sequence comes from Petrolisthes manimaculis, assembly GCA_034508575.1. Classification (NCBI taxonomy): domain Eukaryota; kingdom Metazoa; phylum Arthropoda; class Malacostraca; order Decapoda; family Porcellanidae; genus Petrolisthes; species Petrolisthes manimaculis. The sequence continues at coordinate 81,952 of JAWZYT010005770.1, read as the reverse complement.
CTGTGTGTGTGTATGTGTGTGTGTCTCTCCACACGGCCACGTCAGACAAGACTTACATCCGTAGTTTTAAAACCTTTGAGGTCCCTTACTGGAGCTCTATGAACCCTCCAAAATAATCCAGGCCACAAAACCCTTCAGTGTTTCTAATAGGGAATCTGTTGCCTGGAGTAGTTTGGAGAATTCATAGAGCTCCAGTAAGGGACCTCAATTTGTAACTATATAGATCAATTTTTACCAAGTACAGTCTTCAAAAAAAGTATTGCTATATTATAGTGTTATGTAGAGTTAGTAAGTGTATTGTACTGGTGATAATACTTATTGTATACTACTAATGTTATAATAGGTGTTATGTATAGGTGTATTATTGGTGTATAAAAGGTGTATTATTGTCCCTATACAGCTACACTCTGGCTGACTTAGCGTGTATACTAGGTGTATTATTGGTGTATTATTGATGTATATTGGTGTATTATTAGTGTATATTGGTGTATAATAGCCTTTAATAGGTGTATATTGGTGTATAATAGGTGTATTATTGTCTCTATATATACAGGTATACTCTGGTTGACTCAGCAGGCATACTAACCTTAGTTACCCTCATAAAAAAATCCAAAATTAATGGAGGAGTGGTTCCAAAACTTTTTTTGCAGAGTGTACAGTTGTCAAAAAAGGTATTGCGACAACTATTGATACAACATTATATATATTAATGTCCATAGTTGTTAATTTGTAGGGATTATAAGTATGTATTACAGAAGGATATGTATATTATGTTTATAAGTATGTTTTACAGAAGGATATGTATATTATGTGTATAAGTATGTTTTACAGAAGGATATGTAGTCTATATTTCCTTCTGTTATACATGTGTATAAGTATGTATTTCAGAAGGATATGTATATTTCCTTCTGTTATATATGTGTATAAGTATGTATTACAGAAGGATATATATATATCCTTCTGTTATACATACTTATAGTCCATACAAATAGTTGTGGATATTACTAGGGTTAAAGTTCTATCAAAATTTGTACCAATACCTTTTTTGGCAACTGTACATTCGATAGACAAACGATAGGCACACACACACACACATACATACATACACACACACACACACACACATACACACCCTGCATTCGAACTCAGCCTCTATAGGTGTACTGGGTGTGGAAATGAACACACACACACACACACACATACACATTATTATTACACATATACACACACACACACACTACATTCAAATTCAGCCTTTATATGTGTACTGGGTGTGGAAATGAACACACACACACACACACATACACATTATTATTACACATATACACACATACACACACTACATTCAAATTCAGCCTCTATAGGTGTACTGGGTGGGGGGAAATGAACAATACCACATACACACATACACACATACACACACACACATACACAGGCAATTCGAAGCTTTCTGTTCCTCACACTCTGGTCAGGAATTATGTATTACGAGTGTACAGTTGGCCAAGGAAAGACTGTAACCCAATTTGGTGTGTGTGTGTGTGTGTGTATGTATGTGTATGTGTGTGTGTGTGTGTCAATATCTGTCAGGTGGTACAAAGTAAACACTGGTATTTTATTAATGAATTACTTAGACAGTAATTAGGGACAGGTTTGGGGGGTAAGGGAGTAGGGGACAGGCTTGGGGGGTGTGGGAATAGGGGACAGGCTTGGGGGAGGTTTGGGGGGTGCGGGAATAGGGGACAGGCTTGGGGTGGGTGGGAATAAAAGGACAGGCTTGGGGGAGGAGTGAGGTTTGGGGGGTGCGGGAGTAGGGGACAGGCTTGGGGGAGATTTGGGAATACGGGGACAGGCTTTGAGGGTGTGGGAATAGGGGGACAGGCTTGGGGTGTGCAAGAAAGCCTGTCCCCTACTCCCACACACACCCCAAGCCTGTCCCCTACTCTCACCTCCCCCCCAAGCCTGTCCCCTACTCTCACACACACCCCAAGCCTGTCCCCTACTCTCACCTCCCCCCCAAGCCTGTCCCCTACTCTCACCTCCCCCCCAAGCCTGTCCCCTACTCTCACACACACCCCAAGCCTGTCCCCTATTCTCACCTCCCCCCCAAGCCTGTCCCCTTATTCCCGCACCCCCCAAGCCTGTCCCCTACTCCCGCACCCCCCAAGCCTGTCCCTAATTACTGTCTAAGTAATCCATTAATTAATAAAATACCAGTGTTTACTTTGCACCACCTGACAGATATTGACACACACACACACACACATACACACACACACACATACATACACACATACACCAAATTGGGTTACAGCCTTTCCTTGGCCAACTGTACACTCGTAAACCATAATTTGTATCCTATAGGTGTTGTTGTTGTTGTTGTTGAAGCTTCGAATCATTTGACACACATAGTGAACCAATTATTATTTCATATTGGCTGTTTAAAGATATCTCACTTGTAATTAAAGATATCTCACTTTTAAAGATATCTTACTTTTAAAGATATCTTACTTTTAAAGATATCTTACTTTTAAAGATATCTCACTTTCTCAGTTACTTCAGATTAATAAAAAATAATGGTTTAAAGATATCTCACTTTTAAAGATATCATACAAAAATAATAAAAATAGCTTAATTGGCAACGCTGTACTTTTTTTCGTGCTTACGTCGCCATTTTGTTTAATTAAGATCAAGAATTTCTCTAAATATTTATATATGGGGAAATTTCCTTTGATAAAATTCCCGTTGTCCGGAAAATGTAATATTCTGGGGAAATTTCCATAGGATTATCAAAAACTCCTTAATAGGAATTCCTTGATTGTAGGTCAAATTTTTTCCATAACACACACATACACACATAGGAAAATGAAACACACATACATACACACAGGAAAATGAGAAACACACACTCTCATTCTCTCTCACACACACTCATTCTCTCTTTCTTTCTCACACACACACAGGGAAATTATATACACATACACTCTCTCTCTCTCTCTCTCTCTCAAACACACACACACACACTATCTCTCTCTCACACGCACAAGAAAGTTATACACACACACACACACACACACAGGATAATAAAACACACATATACACATTTTAATCATATTGTCAATTTCCTTATAAAATGGATATTAATATTATTACTAATATCAATATTTGTTATTATTATTATTATGATGATTATTATTACTATTATTTTCATTATCATTGAGATTTTTATTATGATTATTATTATTTTAATTATTATTACTATTATTATTTTCATTATTATTATTATTACTATTATTTACATTATTATTATTTTTATTATTATTTATTATTAAAATTTTTAAAGCCATTCTTATATTATTATTTTATACTTATATAATTCTATGTAATACCTTGATTTACCTGTGTGTGTGTATGTATGTATGTGTGTGTGTAGCTTAAATTAATGTGTGTATGTGTGGTTTAAATTAATGTGTGTATGTATATATGTGTGTGTGTGTGTGTGTAGCCTAAATTTTTGTGTATGTGTGTGTAGTTTAAATTAATGTGTGTTTTTTTCCTACATACATATATACATACACATAATTATATGTATATACATTGTCATTTAATAAATCCACTAAATAATAATAATAATAATAATAAATACTATTTGAAATAATAATACAGTAATAATAATAATTAAAAGTTGAAATAATAAAAATATTAATAATAATAAGTCTAAATAATATTAATAGTAATAATAATAATATTAAAAGTCTATATAATAATAATAATATTAATAATAATAATAATAATATTAATAATAATAATTTTAGGATAATCCAAAAATTAGTCAATAATATTTGTTATTCTTTATTAATAATAATATTATAATCACATACAAATTATCTTTTATTTCCTTTAACTAAATAAATAAATATTATTCATTATTTTTATCTGTACACAAATCATAATAATAATAATAATAATTTTTTTTCATAATTTCTCGTCAAAAATATTTACAGTGAAATAATAATAAAAATAATAATAATAATAATAATAATAATAATAATAATAATAATAATAATAATAATAATAATAATAATAATAATAATAATAAATAATAATGAAAAATAATAATAAAATATTAAAAATAATTGTGTATCTTTTTCCAAAATTTCTCAAGTCAAAATAAATAATAATAATAATAATAATAGTTATAATTAATCTATTTACATTATTACTATCTATACAAAAATAATCACCAATATTTTTATTTCTTATAGTGTCTGAAAATTAAATTAAAGTTGTCAAGAGTAGAAGGAAATAATAATAATAATAATAATAATAATAATAATAAATATAGAAATACAAATAATAATAATAATAATAGAAATAATAATAATAATAATAATAATAAAAATATAATAATAATAAGAGAAATAATAACATAAATAATAATAATAATAATAATAATAATAATAATAATAATAATAATAATAATAATAATAATATTAAGCTGCCGTTATTTAAACTGGATATTTTTTATTTTTACCAAACTTGACTAAACTTGATTTAAACTTGTTCTAACTTGTTTAAACTGGTTTTAACTGGATTTAAACTGGTTTTAAACTAGTTCAAACTGGTTTAAACTTGATTTAAACTGGATTCAAACTGTTATAACTGGATTTAAACTTGTTCAAACTGGATTTAAACTTGTTCAAACTTTGACTTTCCTTTTAACAAACTCAACTTAAAACTTAATCAAATCTGTCTCTCCTTTTTTTATTAAACTTTTCCCATTTTCTATCCGTCTACTTCCCATTTTCTCTGTCCGCATCCCATTTTCTATTCATCCGTCAATCCAAATTCCATCTGTCTGTAAATCCACATTCCGTTTTCTATTTGTCTGCTTCCCGTTTTCTATCCGTCCGTCAATCTACATCCCATTTTCTATCCATCCGCTTCCCGTTTTCTATATGTCTGTCAATCCACGTTCCATTTTCTATCAGTCCATCCACTTCCCGTTTTCTATCCGTCCATCCGCTTCCCGTTTTCTATAATAATGTATGTATGTATGTATGTATGTTTGAGCACAATTATCATTACAATATATACTATTATTATTATTATGTATGTATGTATGAATTATTATGTATGTATGTATTTTTAATACGTATGTATACATGTATGTGTTATTATTTTTGCATGTATGTATGTATTAAGTGTGTATGTATTTATGTATGTATGAATTATTATATATGTATGTATGTATTATGTATGTATGTACAGTATATATTATGTATGTATTTATTATGTATGTATGTATATATATATACAGTATGTATGTATGTATGTATTTTTATTTTTTATAACTAAACTGTAGTTCGTTCACACACACTGTAACTGAAACAAAATATTTATAAATATATAAATATATATAATAATTAATATTTTTTCATTAATATATATCCTGTAATAAGAAAATAATAATATATTTCTAATTATTAATATATTTTATAATATATTTTTGTATATTCATAAAACTGAGAGAAAAAAAAATATATCATTAACATTTTTTTAAATTTATATATGTATATATATATATATTTTTTTTTTGTAGATTGTATGTGCGTGTGTGTGTTGTCCCTCCTTCTCTGTGTCTGTGTGTGTCTGTGTGTATGTTCCCTCCCACTCTATCTGTGTGTGTTTGTGTGTTTTCTCTCTTTCTCCCTCTCTTCTTTTCTGTGTGTGTTTCCTCCCTTTCTGTGTGTGTGTGTGTTCCATTCCTCTATCTGTGTGTGTATGTGTTCTCTCCCTCTATCTCCCTCTCTTTCTGTTTCTGTGTGTGAGTGTGTGTGTTCATCCCTCTCTCTCTCTCTCTCTGTTTCGGACTAAGTCAGAGTTTCGTACATGCTGGTAGTGAAACTGATGGTAAGGTTCACATTCCACTAACCCAAGTCTCAGAAACAATGAATATGAATCGACAGCAACATTGAGCTAACAAGCATAAAACTATTTCCAAGAATATCCATTTTTCATTGAGCCTAAAATCACCAACCGTGTGTCTGGAGAAGTGACAGACAAGTACAGTATGTCAGTAAACAGGACCAGATGAAAACAAATACTGGTGGCCTGTTGTTTCGAGTAGTTTGGAGGAATCATTATCTACAAAAATGCCTAAACTATACTCTCCCCTTTGTAGCGAGGAATACATACACAAACATGTAGGAAACCTCTCTACTGCCGTCTATCCGTGCACGACACTCCCATACATACCAGCCAAGCACTCACTCACTCAGTACTTCACACAGCACCAAGATATTCCATTAATAGGTTGGCCTCCAAAGGGATGTACAGTATGTGACTAAAATCCCATTGAAAATCTGTGTTGGATCATAGTCCAAGAAGGGGAAGTGCCAGAGATGACCAAGGAAAGTGAGTCATTGTGGATGCCTGTCCTGGATATAACACAACACTCCATATTATTAAACACATTATTGTAGACTGTAATACACACACACACTCACTAACAACACAATATACACTCTCTGAGGGCACTGTGGGAAAGCCCGGTTCAGGCCATGGCCTTCCTCAGGAGCTCAGGGGCTGCTCGGCCAGACACCTTCACCAACTTCAACAACAACAACAACAACCACCACCACCACCACCACCACCACCACCACCACCAAGGTAAGTGTAGCAGCAAAGACCAGAGAAGTATGGCAAGGTGTGTCATGGACCAGACATTTGTAGCAAGCTGGTACACTCCTTACCAACTCAACTGTATTGAAGCAGAAGAGGGATGGACAACATATTGATGTGTAAACATTGAATGTTTTCAATTAAAATGGTAAAATAAAAATCCTTTCATTGTCCTCTTGTGCATAAATATAATTATTTGGAATTAATGAAATTTGGTATAGGTATAGCAAGCACATAGCAGGCATTAAGATTGTTAAAACATGGGATTGCTCTTATTAAAAATATAAAAATACTAGAGTATTTTTAACACCTCTACTTTGTTTGATAGGTTTTACTACTGGTAATAGTATACTATGTGTAATATTATAAAGTCTATGTCAATGAAATACAGATGCACTCTGTATCATATGTGAAAATAATCCCTTTCACTTTATACTCAACATCTCTCGTGGAATATAAACCTCACCAACAGTCTTGGTAACAGCCCCTCCTTTATTTTCATTTGTTTTTTCACTGTGACCAGAGTGTAGCAGGGATGTGTGAGGACAGGAGGACATTCTGCCCCGGGTGAACAACAACCTCTAATACATTACGGTAACTTGTCTGATCGTGTGGTTTATCTTCAACTCTGACTTGGTCTTACTGACAGTCAAGGAGGGTCACAAACTTTGGTTTGTGGGTGTATGTGTGTTTTCACTCTCTTTCTCTTTCTCTCTACTTTACTATGGTTATCTAGGACTATCACTGGGGAGAAATTCATTCTCCACCAGTAACCTTCTAATCAGATCACCCCGTGTGTACCGTAAGGTCTCTGTGTACTAACCTTTTAACACATAGAGATGGTAACATTAATACCCAGATTACCATTATCAGCAAATAGTTGTGCTATACTTGTATCAAATACCAGACAGTCACTATTCATTATGGCTGACTGTACACCTTCATGGATTGACCTGGGTGTTGCCTCCCAGGTCAGACGCCTCCGAGGTCCATTTAACTCCAATCTGAAAGGTCAACGTCGGGTCAGGTCAAGTCAAATTAGGGTTAAATTGGGTTAGATTTAGGTTAGATTTATACATAGTTAAATAAAAGTTAGATTAGATTAGGTTAGATTAGGTTGGGTTAGGTTAGGTTGGGTTGGGTTAGGTTAGGTTAGATGTATATATATTTAAACAAAGGTTAGATTAGGTTAGGTTATGTTAGGTTAGGTTGGGTTGGGTTAGGTTAGGTTAGGTTGGGTTGGGTTGGGTTGGGTTGGGTTGGGTTGGGTTGGGTTAGGTTAGGTTAGGTTAGGTTAGGTTAGGTTAGGTTAGGTTAGGTTAGGTTAGGTTAGGTTAGGTTAGGTTAGGTTAGGTTAGGTTAGGTTAGGTTAGGTTAGGTTAGGTTAGGTTAGGTTAGGTTAGGTTAGGTTAGGTTAGGTTAGGTTAGGTTAGGTTAGGTTAGGTTAGGTTAGGTTAGGTTAGGTTAGGTTAGGTTAGGTTAGGTTAGGTTAGGTTAGGTTAGGTTAGGTTAGGTTAGGTTAGGTTAGGTTAGGTTAGGTTAGGTTAGGTTAGGTTAGGTTAGGTTAGGTTAGGTTAGGTTAGGTTAGGTTAGGTTAGGTTAGGTTAGGTTAGGTTAGGTTAGGTTAGGTTAGGTTGGGTTGGGTTAGGTTAATTTGGGTTAGGTTAGGTTGGATTTAAAATTATTGACACACACACACACTCCACACAAAATCGATCAACACACACACACACACACACACACAGAACAAACAGCTACAACAAACACTATTGATTTCAAAGTTAGGCGACTCATAAAAAAAAAAATATTTGCAAATTTTGATATTATGTTTTTGAAGTTAAGAAAATATGAAATGAAAAAATGACAAGTTATATTTTGTTAAATCTTTTTGTATATATATATTATTGTTATTATTATTACTATTACCACTTTCTCTCTCTCTCTCTCTCTCACAAACATAGAATCTTTCGCCTTCTCTCTTTCACACATACACACGTATAAAACCTCTCTCTCCATCTCTTTCTCACACACACATAAAATCTTTTTGTATCTATATATTATTGTTATTATTACTATCTCTCTTTCTCTTCCTCTCTCTCTCTCTCTCACATACACACATACACACAGACATAAATTCTCTCTCTCATCCTTCTCTCTTTCTCACACATACACACACACAAAATCTTTTTGTATTTATATATTATTATTATTATTACTCTCTATCTTTCTCTTCCTCTCTCTCTCACACACACACACACACAAACAGACACACATAAAATCTCTCTCCCTCACACACAAACACACAAATTTTTGCTCCTTCTCTCCCTACCACATAAATTCTCTCTCCTTCTCTCTTACACACACACACACACACACAAACACACACATATATTCCCACCTTCCCCCACTCTCTCTTACATACACACACTCTCTCAATCACTAGGAGTCGACTCCGGAATCGATTCTGTCGACTCCAGAATCGATTCCTATCACCAAGGAATCGGTTTCACTAGCCACCACCAGGGGACCACAAAAATTAATGACAAAACACACTTGAGCCTCAGGAATTTGACATATGGAAGAGAGGATTAACGACCGTAGTTTAAAAAAATTTGAGGTCCCTTACTGGAGCTCTATGAATTCTCCAAACTACTCCAGGCAACAGATTCCCTATTCGAAACACTGAAGGGTTCTGTGGCCTGGATTATTTGGAGGGTTCATAGAGCTCCAGTAAGGGACCTCAAATGTTTTAAAACTACGGGCCGATTCCGGAGTCGATTCCATTGACTCAACTTCTTCAAGGAATCGACTCTGTTGACTCCAAAATGATAGACTCTTGCCCACCAGTATCAATCATTTTGTCTCTCTTTCTCTCTCTCTCTCTCTCACACACATACACACATACATATTCTCACCTGTATGCAAAGCTCTCGGCCTGTTTTCTGGATCCAATAAGTTGTACAATGGCAAAGAATTGTTGAAGACTGTCATATTTCTCTTGTTTCTCCAGTACCAACATAAAGTGATGACCAAAACAACTCTGCATCATTACCCAATCCACAGCACCAGGAAGGTTGATGTCTGTAGCTAGGAATACTATGTCCTCACCTGTGGAGAGAGGGGGAAAGTGTGAGAGAGAGAGAGAAGGGAAATAGGGGAGGAGGGATGGAAAGGAAGGAGAGAGGGGAGGAAGTGTGTGAAACACACACACACATAAGAAAGAGGAGACAAAGATTAAGAAATCAATGGAACACATTATTAGAACAAGTGGTGTGTGTGTTAGCATGTGTGTGTGTTTAACACACACACCATCTATCTATCTATCTATAGCCCTTGGAGGAAGTTCCCGGAGGGAACAAGACGTAAGAGCTATAGATAGATAGATGGTGTGTGTGTTAAACACACACACATACTGACATACACAAAGACAGACACACACACATTTACCCTACACAAATACACACACACACACTAACATACAGAAACATAGACACACAAATACGTATATACATGTTTTTATGTGATGCAAAAATAAACAATGCTGTATTTTGTAGATAGTCAATGCAATGTAGAGAGTTATTTTGAGCTTAAGAATTCTCATATGTAACTTTGAATAGAAATAAACTCCTATAAACAACAACAGTTAACAAAGCTGTGGTCTCATTACCCTGGCATGTGGTTCAGTAGCCCAGGCATATAGGGACATACACACATATAGGGACATACAGCCCCTACTTTATTTTAATTTGTTTTATCATTGTGACCAGAATGTAGCAGGGGTGTGTAGGGCAGGAGGCCATTCTGCACCGGGACAACATTAACAACAACAACAGTTAACATGATAAAACAGACACTAGATGTTTGCTGTTCAGAGAAATGTGTTGAGAGTTTGAGAATGTTTTGGAGTGATCTTGAAGTGTCACTGGTTGTATAAAATAATTTCCACGCACTCAGCAGGTAAGTCCGTTGCAGACAAGACTGAAGGGTGTGTGGGAATAGGGGACAGGCTTGGGGGGGGGGGGGGGGTGCAGGAATAGGGGGACAGACTTGGGGGGGTTTTGGGGTTGTGGGAGCAGGAGGACAGGCTTGGGGGGGTATTAAGGGTGTGTGGGAATAGGGGGACAGACTTGGGGGGGTTGCAGAATAGGGGACAGACTTGGGGGGGTTTTGGGAGTGTGGGAGCAGGGGGACAGGCTTTCTACCCACCACCCTAAGCCTGTCCCCTTACTCCCACACCCCCTAACCCCCTCCCCAAGCATGTTCCCCTACTCCTGCACCCCCTTAACCCCCCCAAGCCTGTCCCCCTATTCCCGTACCCCCTTAACAGTAAACCAAGATGTCCAAAATTTGTGCTCTCCCTCGAAAAAACTTTTGCACTACATTGAAATACTGTTGTTGTAAACTATTATAATGAAATATAGCTTCTGCCGTGGTCACCCACATGGAGGGAGTTGCTGGAGGGAACCAGGTATCAGAGCTAGAGATAGATAGATAGATTGTTAGAGGCATCAGAGCTATAGATAGATAGTTTTATCTACATCGAATTAGTGAATAATAAGAGGCTTTTAGACTTGTTTTATCACAGTCTAAGGCTGCTTTCACACGAGTATTCCTAAACACGCGTTCGGGAAAGCGATGTTTTAACATATAATGGAGTTAAATGTAACCTTTCACACAACACATTGTACACCAGTCCAACACAACACACACACACAATACAACACTGACACACACATTGTTACTGACTACTGGTGGTAATGACAACTGTAACACACAGTCTGTATGTAACACACATACAGACAGTACAGACATCACTACCATTGACCATCTCTCTCAGGTGGGTGACAGCCAAGAGGACTCTGCTACTCCTGTTCAAACCTTTAAGTTTTCATACAAAATGAAAAATTCTCCCTGCAAGAATCTGGTACTGATTATGGGATGAGTCCAAAACTGATAATGATGTTTGTTTTGCAGTGTTTGTATTGGTGTGTATACAAACACTGCTTTATTTTGTGTGTCCTTCATCTAGAGGAGAAGGTGGAGCCACGGAAATTTGGTGGTAAAGGAGAGTGGTGGTAGTGACTTGTTAATATTGAAATACAGACGTGTGGCAAGTGTGTCCAACCAGGTATAAAAATCTGACGCGTTTCTGTACACGCGTTGAACGTGTGTACAAAAAGGTCCGTTTGAAAGCAGCCTAAGTACTGCACAGTCAGTGTTAAATTTTCACCTGTTATCTGTTCCGTATCACACACACACAAATACACACATTAAAATACACACACACGTGAACCCTGTCATGTATTATTGCTACTACTACTATTATTATTATTATTATTACTGTTACTAACCTTGTAATGTAGTAATACTCTTATGTACACTCATAAGATGTGGCATAACTTGTTCTAATGATCCTTGCCATTTACATGATGCACCGGGACACGGACACATATATGGTCTGAACTCACATGTGTCCTCGTGTTCTGTCTTGTCTGTGTGTAGGAGTGTTGCTGAACATCCAGAGGAACTGTATTTACACGGGAACATTACCGTACTCGCTACTTTCTCCATCGCTAAATTACGGATGTTACCTGGGAAAAAATCACAAATATTTAGTATTTTTTTTTTCTCTCTCTCTCACACACAGACACAGAGAAATATAGTTTTATATTTTAAAATAACAGGACATTACGAGCTGCACTTACTACTGTAAACAGGGTTGGCAAAAACCAATGGTTTATTTAAAGAAAAAAATATATGTTTATTTGGTTTAAAGCAGGGGTTCTCAAAGTGGTCGATATCGACCCCCAGGGGTTGATGGGATCATCCAGGGGGTCGATGAATAGCCAGAGGGTCGAAAAGGGGTCAATGAATAACCAGGGGGTCGGTGAATCTTTACTGTTTGGGTCGAATGGATCATTGAAGACTCCAATTTGAAGTTCTCGATTATAATTTGTAAAAATCTGAAGAATATCAGACACCATTAGATTTAAAAAAATTATATTAATTTCTTGAATTAACAGTTCAGACAATAGGCCAAATTTTTTCAGTAAATCTTAAGAAATTTCAGCAGCGCTGGCAACACTACCTTCAACCAACCTCTCCCCCTCAGCTCTACTGTCCGTACCAGGGTCCGTACAGGATGCATTCCTGTCTCTGTCCCGTACTGAGTGACAGAGTGTATTCCCCATCCCACCCCAACCCAACCCATGTCTCTCTCGCTGTCTCACATACAATAGTTCAGTGCATCTCAGCTCCCGTAAGTGTGGTCCGTGAACTGATTATTGTGACTTGCGTTGAAAATTGTGTGTAATACAGTAGACATAATGGCTGCTGTTGCTGCCAAGAAGAAATGCCGACAGTGTTCTCAGGAATATCTGAAATATGGATTCACAACTTCATCAACCAATGACACCATACCATTGTGTCTCTTGTGTGATAACACTTTCAGTAATGATGTAATGAAACCTGCAAAGATGAAGGACCATCTTGAAAGGGTTCACTCTGATAAGAAAAACAAAGAACTTGACTGTTTCAAGACACTGAAAGAAAACCTCAAAAGTCGATCAAACATCGACTTTTTTCTAAGCAGCCGCCAGTGGTGATACTGAAGGAGGTTTGAAAGCCTCATACATACAACATATCCCTCATGATGGCAAAGAAAGGAAAGACACACACTCTTGCTGAGGAAATCATAATCCCAGCCATTAAAGAAGTTATAGAAACTGTTATGAAGAAAGATTCTCACTCTGTTCTGAAGAATCTGCCATTAAGTAACAGTACCGTACAGTGCAAAGAAGAATTGATGCAATGGCAGATGATGTGGAAAAAACCTTGATATCTGAACTTCAGGATAGTAAGTTATCTCTACAACTCGATGAGTCAACTTTTGGCAGCTCTAATCTTCTCATGGCCTATGTGAGGTATTACAGTCAAAGTCAAAAGGACATTAGTGATGAATTTTTGTTTGCAAAGTATCTCAGAGCTGATGCAAAAGGTGAGACAATTTTACAATGTGTGCAGCAGTATTTTGAAAAGCACAACATACTGGTACCTCTCAATAATATTACTGCATTGGCTACTGATGGTGCACCAGCAATGGTTGGCCGGTACAGAGGATTTGCAAGCCTACTCAAAGAAAAAGTGCCTGACGTACATACCGTACACTGTGTACTGTACAGGCAACATCTTGTAGCCAAGAAACTCAGTGATGAACTGCATGATGCCTTGAAAGTGTGCATCAGAGCAGTTAACAAAATCAAGGCACATCCACTTAACTCACGATTGTTTGCACAGCTGTGCCAAGAGAATGATGACATGTTTAACCAATTACTTCTGCACACTGAGGTAAGGTGGCTTTCTAGGGGCCACAGCTTACAAAGACTTGTTGACTTGTACCACTCAACTGTTCAGTTCCTTGCAGACGTGGACTCATCTCTATGTGAAGAGTTGAAAAAATGCCCTGTTGTATTTGGCAGACATCTATTCTAAATTTAATGAGACACAAAAACGTCTTCAGGGTAAAAATATTACCATCATTCAGGCCAGGACAGTTCTACTGGGATTCCAAGACAAGCTAAGCTTGTTTAGAGCTTCACTGCCACGTAGAGATTTTCATTATTTTTCAAACTTACAACAGATACAAAGTGAAAGCATTTCTGATGGTGACCTAGAAATATACATGACTCATCTGGAGAATTTAATTGAAGACTTTAAAGTCCGCTTTGAAGACCTGGCGAAAATGAAAGTGCCTGAATGGATCTTAACACCGTTCGAGGTTGAAATAGGGAATACAGACATTGCCTTACACCTGGAGGAACAGTTCACTGACATGACTGTGGACCTGGAAGCAAGTGTCTTGTTCAGTACAAAAGGTCTGCGTGAATTTTGGATAAATGAGAACAACGTTGCTAAATATCCTCAGGTTTGTGCAGTGGTTAAGCCATTTTTACTTGCTTTCCCAAGTTCATATATGGTTGAAGCTGGTTTCAGTCATGCAAACGCTGTCTTAACAAAACAGAGGAGCAAACTGAACTTGGAAGAACGAGGCGACCTACGACTGAAACTCACCAAACTGCAACCTAATATCAATGTCCTCGTTGAGGCTCATCAGACACATCCTTCACATTAATGATGTCAACAGTCAAAGAAGAAAAGGTATGTTGCACTGACAATTAAGCTACATATACTCGTACATCTTGACATATTTTCTTACTGTGTGTTACCTTTTTATCATACTACATGTCAACTACTACTACTACTACTACTCATACTGATTTTGACATGGGTGTTTTTTTCCTTGAATTATTAAAAGCTAGGCTGCTATACAGGGGGTCAACAGAAAATGTGCAACTTCATTGGAGGGTCGACGAGTTAAAAAGTTTGAGAACCCCTGGTTTAAACCATAGTTTTTTTTTGCTTAAACCATTTTTGTCCGTTTAAACGGTACTCAAAATAATGAAAAGTTAGTGCAATATTGCTCTGTTAAAATCCGATATAATTGACATACATCACTATAATTTAAAAGAGAGGTTGCTTGCTTTCTAAAAAATTACATAAACAAATTAAATATACTTGTTAGAAATACAAATGCAAAAAATAAGAAATATATAAATACAACAATGATTTTTGTTGTGGTTTAAACAATGTAAATATACAAATAGGTATGAACACACACATACACACATTCACCATCTGTCTGTCTCTCTATCACACATACACACAGAAACACACACACACACACACACACACACACACACACACACACACACACACACACACACACACACACACACACACACACACACACACACACACACACACACACGCTCACTCACTCTCTCTCTCTCTCACATATACACACACATTCTGTCTCTCTCTCTCACCCACACACACCTATACTCACCCAATGGTCCTCTACACATGGGACAACAGGTGAGTTTGGGCCTACAATAAGCACACACACACACACACACACACACACACACTGTGAGCAACATAACCCACAGTCACTCTTGGGCCTCACCACATTCAGTTTGTTAAATCCACCAAACTTTTAGGAATCATTCTGGACAACAAGCTGAACATAGATAGATAGACAGAAAGAGTTTGTGTGTATGTATGTGTGAGTACTGGAAAAAACATGTAGCCACTACCATCAGGTCAGCTACAAACAGACTGTACAGTTGCCCAAGAAATGACTGTCTATCTATCTATCTATAGTTCTGACGCCTGGTTCCCTCCAAGGGTGTGGCCACGACAGAAGTGTGTCCAGTTTTCCCTGTTCCAACACTCCCTCCTTACTTGTTCAAACCCTACTCTGTCCCTCATGTTACTCTCCTTTACATACTCTTCCACTCTGTTCCGCCATCTTACTGGTGGTCTGCCTCTCACACCACAGCCCACAACTTTACTTCCATACACCTTCTTTACAAACTCCTCACCTTCCATTCCCTCTACATGTCCAAACCTTCTGAGGTGGTGCAAAGTAAACACTGGTATCTTTTATCATTGGATCACTCAGAACCTATAACTGTTGTAAGGATGAAACCAATAACATTGATAAAATACCAGTGTTTACTTTGGAGCACCTGCCAGACATTAACACACACCAGTAAATTTGATTGCAGTCTTTTCTTGGTCAACTGTACATGTTAAGAAGGCCAGAGAGTGAGCTGAAGAGGATATAATTATAAAATATTTATCCTCTCAAAGCTCACCTATGCCTCCTCCCTCAACCAAAACAAAATCTCACCCTCTCTCTCTCAAACAGACAGACAAAATCTCTCACCTTCTCTCTCACACACACACACATACGCGCTTACTCTGGCTATGAGGATATACTCAAACAGTTCACATCCAAACTACTTGTACAGTTGATACAACTATTGATACAACATTACATATATTAATATCCATAGTTGTTTGCAGGGATTATAAGTATGTATTACAATAGGATATATATATATTTCCTTCTGTTATACATGCTTATAGTCCATACAAATAGTTGTGGATATTATTATGATTAAAGTTCTATCAAATTTGTCCCAATACCTTTTTTGGCAACTGTACCTATGTATACATGTAAATGCATACATATTTATCATTCATATATATTTTCAGCCTATGGCTGCCCTTATGTTAATAAACTTATTATTATTATTATTATTGTACTCACCCAATGGTCCTCTACATGTTGGACAACAGGTGAGTTTTGGTCTACAATTAGCACACACCAGGTGACCACTCTGACATTGTAATATTGGTGGTAATACATAGTCAAAACAAACAGGACATTCAAATAGACTGGCTAATTCTGTGTTGCCTCCGCCCCCGCCCCCACCAGTGGTCACAGGGGGGGGCTGTTGTTGTTGTTGTTGTTGGTGATGGGTGCTGTTGTTGGGTGGGGGTCCGGTGTTGGAGGGGGGGGACTGGGGGTGGACGGCACGCCCGCTCTTGCTGGCGAACGCGCTCATCACGTTGGTTTTTTATTTTTCCGTTTTCTTTCTGGTGATCCGAGGTTTTGTTTGTTTGTTCCTGTTTGTGTCTCTGTCTGTAAAGGAAGGAAAAGAATTAGTTGTTTGTAAAAATAATAATAATAACAATAATATTAATAATAACACTATTAATAATACTATTAATAATAATAATAATACTGTATATTACTACTAGTAATAATAATAATACAATAACTATAATACATCATAATAATAATAATAATAATAAAATAAGGGATTTTTTGAGGTTAGGTTATGGTAAATTAGGATAGGATAGGTTAGGTTAGGATAGGTTAGGTTAGGTTAGGTTAGGTTAGGATAGGTTAGGTTAGGTTAGGATAGGTTAGGTCAGGTTAGGTTAGGTCAATTTTGGTTAGGTTAGGTTAGGTCAGGTTAGGTTAGGTCAATTTTGGTTAGGTGGATTGTGGTGGGTGAACATTTGAGGATACTGTACATCATATTTCAAAGTTGTTACCCGGTGTAAAGAAACTCTCCAACCCAGAACAACTCATGAAAGTATTTGAGATAACTACAATGGTATATAGAAGGTTGAGGGGTGATAGGAACCAAGCTTTTAAAATACTCAAAGGTAAATATGACACGGAAGATAATATCCATCTACAGTATCGGCAAAAAAAGATACTAACTGCCACCGACATGGAAGGGATGAAGTTAACAATACAGACAACCTTAGTATCTTTTAAACTTATTTTTCACTATAAGTCTGGCAGAGGGCTGTATCCTAACAACCTATTGCTGCCGGACACTGGCTGACACATTTCAACATTGACTAGTTATGTCTGTCTGGGCTGAATCAGTGCACGGACTTTTTTTGTGCCCAGATTGTTTTCCAACTGAATCTTTACCCCGTGATTCTGGTGGCTCTTAGATTTACCCTAACTAGTGCATTGCCAAGGGTGCTACAACAACTAGCAAGGAGGAAAGGCTCCATATATTAGTACTAAGGGAAGGAAAAGTGCCAATTAAAGAAATATACAGGCGAACCGTCAGGCATACCACAACCATAACGTGTATGTATGTATGTGTGTGTGTGTGGCGGACAGACAGGCATACCACAACCATAACGTGTATGTATGTATGTATGTGTGTGTGTGTGGCGGACAGACAGGCATACCACAACCATAATGCATATCCTTCTTGCTTTACTGAAGAGATCCTATTTTGAAACATTAGCTATAGGTCTATGTCTAGACGTCTGTAAGAGGTTATTAATATGAAAGGAGAAATGACAAAGTACTAATTGGTGAGTACCACAACAATATATATATATATTTTTATGAAATCTCCCATAATTTTATGTCACGATGTCGTAGGTAACGTCCATGTCAGTGGGAGGTAGCGTCTTTTTTTGCATAGGGCCTATACTGTAGAGAGAAATACTGTACCGGGATAACACGTGGAAACAACCTCAAGCTGAACAAGGAAAAGTCCACGACACAAACAAGGCACATGTAATATTATTATTATTATTATTATTTTGACAGATGATAAAATTAGTACGTTTATTATCACTATTTCAACAGATTAACCCATTTATTATTATTATTTCTACAGATGATAATATTAATATGTTTATTATTATTATTAATATGGTAATTGAAGCAAAGAGTGTTTTGTCATTTGAGAAGTGATTAGACAACTAATTAAATAGAATCATAAGGAATAATTGACAACCACCCCGACACACCATCAAGTCATCAGTGAAGAAAGTGACAGTGATCTGGACATAGAGGTTAGGTCAGGTTAGGTAAATTTTGGTTAGGTTAGGTTAGGTCAATTTTGGTTAGGTTAGGTTAGGTAAATTTTGGTTAGGTTAGGTTAGGTCAATTTTGGTTAGGTTAGGTTAGGTAAATTTTGGTTAGGTTAGGTTAGGTCAATTTTGGTTAGGTTAGGTTAGGTCAATTTTGGTTAGGTTAGGTTAGGTCAATTTTGGTTAGGTTAGGTCAGGTAAATTTTGGTTAGGTTAGGTCAGGTCAATTTTGGTTAGGTTAGGTCAGGTCAATTTTGGTTAGGTTAGGTTAGGTCAGGTCAATTTTGGTTAGGTTAGGTCAGGTCAATTTTGGTTAGGTTAGGTTAGGTCTCAATTTTGGTTAGGTTAGGTCAGGTCAGATTAAGTTAAGTTAGGTCAGGTTAATATAATCGAATTTTTGGGGGTTATACTCAAAATATACCACATATCCATGAATAATCGAGTATGACTTTCAAATATATCCAAAATGTAACAAAATATATAGAAAATATATCAAAATAAATCTCGATATATTTTCGAGTTAATATAATCGAATT
Source organism: Petrolisthes manimaculis (assembly GCA_034508575.1). Classification (NCBI taxonomy): domain Eukaryota; kingdom Metazoa; phylum Arthropoda; class Malacostraca; order Decapoda; family Porcellanidae; genus Petrolisthes; species Petrolisthes manimaculis. The sequence continues at coordinate 62,468 of JAWZYT010005770.1, read as the reverse complement.
TTTTGGGTTTATATTAAATATATACCCAAAATATAGGACATACATACAGACAAATGAGTATAACCTTGAAATATACCCTGATATGCACAGAATATATCCAAAATATACCCGATATATACCGTGAAATATATTTGAGTTAATTTAATCGAATTTCTCGGAGTTATACTAAAAAATATACGACATACATACAGACAATTGTGTATAACCTTCGAGTATACCCAGATATACTCAGAATATACCCAAAATATACCAAAATATACCCAAAATATATTTGAGTTGATATAATCGAATTTTTCAGTGTTATACTCAAACTATACGATATACACACGACATACATACAGACAATTGTGTATAACCTTGACATACACCCTGATATACCCAGAATATATCCAAAATATACTCAAATATACCCAAAATATATCCAAATGTCTTGTGTGTATATACGTGTGTGTGTATGACGTAATTCACTAATATATACGTTAATTAAGGCACTTATGTCCCTCTAGTACGGACACACATGGTCCTAACACACTCCTCTGACGCACCACACACTCACTAATGCGTCAGAGTGCGTCACAAAGCGTCAAAAGTGCGTTAAATGTGACGCACTGATTGTTGTTATGGTGAGTCACAGCACTGGTGGTAGATGAAGGTGTCAGTGTTACCAACGCTGGGGAGATTAACAGTGTTGCCAACTCAGCCATAGGAAGGGTTATCAGCGTTGCCAACTCATCATAGACGATAATAAATTACTAAATAATATAATTTGAAGGGTACCTAGTGTTGCCAACTGATATAATTGAAGGGTTACAAGCGTTGCCAACTCATCCATGAAAGGGGTACTGAAGGGTTACAAGTGTTGCCAACTGATAAGGGTTACAAGCGTTGCCAACTGATATAATTGAAGGGTTATAAGCGTTGCCAACTCATATAATTGAAGGGTACAAGCGTTGCCAACTCATATAATTGAAGGGTTATAAGCGTTGCCAACTGATATAATTGAAGAGTACAAGCGTTGCCAACTCATATAATTGAAGGGTTATAAGCGTTGCCAACTGATATAATTGAAGAGTACAAGCGTTGCCAACTCATATAATTGAAGGGTTATAAGCGTTGCCAACTGATATAATTGAAGAGTACAAACATTGCCAACTCATATAATTGAAGGGTTATAAGCGTTGCCAACTAATATAATTGAAGGGTTACAAGCGTTGCCAACTCGTATCACTGAAGGGTACCAGCGTTACCAATTCATCATGGAGGGGAATAATGACTAAATTAATATAATTGAAGGGTACCAGTGTTGCCAACTCGTATCACTGAAGGGTATCAGCGTTGCCAACTCATAATTGAAGGGTTACAAGCGTTGCCAACTCATATTAGTGAAGGGTACCAGCGTTGCCAACTCATCACGGAAGGGTTGCAAGTGTTGCCAACTCGTATCACACAGCTGATTATACGAGTACAAGTGTTGCCAACTCATACCACTGACACAGGGGTAGAAGTGTTGCTGGTATTCTTACTTCAGATTATTAAAAGTGTTGCCAATTCTACACTGTGATTATAAACAGCGTTACCAATTCCCCCACGGAGGGTATGACAAGTGTTACCAATTCCTGTTTGTCTGGCTCTAAAAATATATATATACCGCCACTTTTTATAGCCAAATTTTATAATATTTAAAAATAGATAAAGTGTAGAATAATAATAATAATAATGATACTGATAATAATAATAATAATAATAATAATGATACTGATAATATAAATAATTATTATTATAATAATGATGATGATAATAATGATAATAATAATATTAATAATGTACTGTATATGATTAAAACAGCAGTTGCAAATGTATGTAATTTTTATTAATAAATTTATACCCATACAATAATATATTTACAATTACAAAACACAAAAATTATTACATTAATTATTATATATGAAAGAATTTAAATCTAAACCATTTGTAATAATAATAATAAAGAGAGAGAGAGAGAGAGAGAGAGAGGGAGAGAGAGAGAGAGAGATAGTGAGGGAGATAGAGAAAGATAGATAGAGAGTCATAATAATAAGAGAAAGAGAGAGAGTATAGCTGTGCGTTTTAATTAAATGTGTGTGTGTGTGTGTGTGTGTGTGTGTGTGTAGTGGTTCACATACATACACACACACACACCAATCTTATATACACACTTCAATTAAAAGAAATCCTTAATAATAATAGTAATAATAATCAGAAACTTGAAAAAATTAATATAAAAAAAAATATATATAATAATAATATTTTTCCCTTATATATTATGGACAGTCACAAGCAAAAATTTATGTACAGTAATTTTAAAGACAATAAATTAATCAAAATACATACACACATACATACTATACATCATTTCCATACATACATACATTTTTTATTAACTGAAAAAAAAATAATAAGATTTTTTTTCATTATTATATCAAATAATTTTTTTTCTGACTGTTTTTATATATTTGTATCTCTTTTTTTTCATACATTTTTTTGACAATTTCATTTATTTTTTTTACTATTTCATACATTTTTCTAATTATTATTTGTATCTCTTTTTTTTCATACATTTTTTTGACAATTTCATTTATTTTTTTTACTATTTCATACATTTTTCTAATTATTTTCATACATTTTTCATGCTGTAAGCTGTGTTGAATGAAATCACTAACCTAACCTGACCTGACCTGACCTAACCTAACCAAAACTAACCTAACCTGACCTAACCTAACCAAAACTAACCTAACCTAACCTAAATAATATGTGGTTATATAATTTCAAAATTGACAAAAAATTTACCACTGTTTCCACAAGTTTCTGTCTCTTTCTCTCTGTATATATATATATTACAAATACTGCCTAGCTCATACAGTGGTGTGTGAGAGAGGGTATATGTATGTATGTATGTCAGAGAGAGGGTATATGTATGTATGTGTGTGTCAAAGAGAGAGTATATGTACGTATGTGTGTGTCAGAGAGAGAGTATATGTACGTAAGTGTGTGAGAGAGAGAGAGAGAGACCATGCATGTATGTATATGTATGTATGTGTGTACACGTCAGACACACTTGTTGTTGGTGTACAAACTAACATGTCTGACCAGTCACAGCCGGACAGGAGTTACATCAGATGGTGTAATGTGTAGTGAGAGGTGTGATAACTATGGTGACTAATTTAATAACAAAAGTGTATAGCATTGTGTGTAACATAATAATTGTTGTGTGTGTGTGTGTGTGTGTGTGGAAGAAACAGAACACAGTACATAAAGACACATTTATAGTTTGTTGGTGTGCTTACAAACCAACACAAGTGGTCAGCTCATCGACGGCCAAACCAACACCTCACTTGTGGGACGTGAGGCAAACAAGTTTAATAACCACTAGTGTAAACCATTAAAAATTAAATTGATACAGCTTTATCATAACATCACAGTGTTGGTCTGGTCTGTCCCTTCATTAACTCTGTCGTGTGTACAACATTCATGGATGTCAATATTACAATTTACACATCAACTACACTTCCAGCCAGACATCCCAGCTTGTGTACACAGGCCTCACCATATTAATAGTTTTTCTATCCATCTATAGTTCTGACACCTGGTTCCCTCCTGGGATGGCCATGACAAAGTGTGTCCAGTTGTCTCTGTTCCAACACTCCCTCCTTAGGCTGCTTTCACACCAGCGTTCCCAAACGTCACCTGACGTTTTAACATATAATGGAGTTAAATGTAACCTTTCACACAACACATTGTACACCAGTCCAAAACAACACACACACACAACACAACACTGACACACACATTGTTACTGACTACTGGTGGTAATGACAACCAGTGTATAGACAGACACCACTGTCGTTAATTAACCATCTCTCAGGTGGGTGGGTGACAGCCCAGAGGACTCTGCTAGTCCTACTCAAACCTTACACACAGATGGATGTGTGACACTTGTGTGTACTACACGTGGTAAGCGTGTGTCCAACATGGGTACAAAACTCCGACGCGAACGCTCATACAAAAACGTCCGTGTGAAAGCAGCCTAACTCTGTACTCTGTCCCTCATGTTACTCCCCTTTACATACCCTTACACACTATTCCAACACTCTCTACTTACTTATATGACTTTTAATTTAGTTTTCACTTTACTTTATTACTTATTATTATCATTGTTGTTATTATAATGAATGTTGTGATTGAGCAGATAGGAACCTGACTTCATTAGATACATGTTGTTGTTGTTGTTGTTGTTGTAGTGTATTATTAAGAGTACCAATAGTAGGGTTGTGTGGTATACCTCCAAATAATATAACCTGAGCTCGACCTAATACTAAGGAATATAATAATGTGGCTTGTGGTTCATTACATATAACAACTCGACACGTTGGGTTACCGTTATCGGGAGTACTATCATCACCATCGGGTTTACTATGAGGACTCCTGTCATCGGGTTTACTATCACCAGCACCATGACTACCATCGGGTTTACTATCACCGTCACCATGACTACGCATACCACCATCGCGTTCGTGTGTACGATGACTACCACCATGAGCACCATCGGGTACACTATGACCACGATTACCACCATCGGGTACACTATGACCACGACTACCAGCATCGTGTTTACCATGAGCACCATCGGGTACACTATGACCATCATTAACAGGTAACCATCTTGCTTCACCAGTCGTCACCACATTCTCAATATCAAGGAGGTATGGTACCACCCGATGCATAGTACTCCCGGTGCTGGCCCGACCTGCCTGTTGCTGTTGTTGTTGCTGTTGGCGTTGTTGTTGTTGCGGCACAAAATCGCGGTGTCGGGGTAAATTTTGACCACGATTCTGGGGTAAATTCCCAAGATTCCTTCGGGGTAAATTATCATCATTATCACCATCATTATTACCAACTTGGGGTAAATTTGGGTTATCCTGGGGTAAAATCTGGGGTAAATTTGGGTTATTCTGGGGTAAAATCTGGGGTAATTGATTTTGTTGCTGCCGTTCTTGTTCTTGTTGTTGTTGCTGTTGTTGTGCGAGGACCCTAAGCCGGTGTGACATTCTGGACAACACCTGTAGCCTGCGGTCGCGGTCGCACGACGCGTTCGGTCGGATGGACGGGCGGGAACGCGTTTTGGGATTAACGTTAGGATTAGGATTACTGGGATTAAGATTAGGATTACTGGTATTAGGATTATTACTGGGATTAATGTTAGGATTACTTGGATTAATGTTAAGATTAGAATTACTAGGATTATTAGGATTACTATTGGGATTATTAGGATTATTACTATTACCATTATTACTACTACTGCTACTACTAATACTACTACTACTACTACTACTAATACCACCATCCTCACCACTATCACCCTCACACACCCTACCACAACTACCACTACTACCACCACCAACACCACCCCTACTACTACTACCACCACCACCACCCCTACTACTACTACCACTACCACTAGCTAACCTACTAGCACTACCACCACCACCCCTACTACCACTACCACTAGCTAACCACCTACTACTATTACCACTACCACTGTCACTATCATCACTACTACTATCCCATCTTTTAAATCCACGTGAACCGACCATTTGGGGAGCGTGTGTGCGTTCGTGTGTGCTTTCTCGCTCATGTACGCGTTCATGTGCATGTGCGTGTGCGTTTTGTTGTTCGTGTACGTCTACATTTCCTTCCGGTACATTTACATTTTCTTCTCCATGTACATTTCCTTCATGTATATTCCTCTCTTCTCCATTTCCTTCACCTCCGTGTATATTTCCTCCTTCTCCATTTCCTTCTCCATCTCTCTCTCCTCCATGTATATTTCTCTCTTCATATACATTCCTTCCTTCATACACACGTAAATAACCTCTATGACCATTCACATTAGGCTCAAATACACGTTGTTGTTGTTGTTGTGGTTGTTGTTGTTGTTGTTGTGGTGGTATCCACGGCTGGCGACGTACGGATGGAGGCACCAGTAACTGTGACATGGCAGCAGTGTTACCAAGTGTGGATAGGACTACCACAGTGTTGCCAACTTTACAACAAGGGGTGTACCACATGTGAGGGGGTTGGTTACTGGGGTCTTTTATGGTCACCTGTAAAGAGATATGGTAATAATAATAATAATAATAATGATAATTATAATGATGATGATAGTAATTATAATAATGATAGTACTTATAATAATGATAGTAATGATAGTGATAATAATAATAATAATAATAGTATGATGATGATATTAATATTGATAATAATAATAACAATGATAATATTACTAATAATATTGATAACAATTATAATAATAATAATAATGATGATGATTTCATCATGATGAAAATAATAATAATAATAATTATTATTATTATATGTACATTCTATTTTTTTAATTTCAATTGTATCAAAAGCAGATTATATCAACATACACACACACACATACATCTATACATACCTGTTTCCAAGTCCATACAGCTTTAGTATGATGTATATTGGTAGGTATAGTTAATAACCAGACATCATTATAAGGTTTATTAGAACCACCACAACCAGCCATTATTAAGATGTGATGACTGTCTAACTTCATCTGGCTGTGTCCGTACCTGGAAAATGTATATATGGTAATTTTACATAGAGAAATATACATATACTGTACATTGAAATATTATGTGTGTTATAATAATAGTAATATAAATATATATTATATATATAATATATACAAAGATAGATAGATGTTTATAGAGTAATCTCTCTATAGGTGTGATAGCAAAAAGACAAGAATTATTGTTGTACAATCACTTGTATTAAACATAATTAATTATGGAATGAAAATATGGGGCACTGCTAATAAAACACATATGAAACAAATCCAAAAAATGCAAAACTTTGCTGCAAAAGTACCCAAACACGACCATGTAACACCATTGTTAAGGACCCTGTATTGTGTTTCAAAATTGGAGGCTTCTGATTCCTCCTGACCAGACCATGTAACAACCTCCTTCCCTATAGAACAGGTGATGTTATGTGGCAAAATTTGAAGAACTCATTTATCTCCAATTTTCTGACTACAACACTCTTAAGGGAACTAACTCGGTTGGTTGAAGGTAAACAAAAATTACGAATATGAACTAGGCATAATAAATTATAATATTATAAAGGTAAATGTACTGAGCTACTTGTTCCACTTGCCATATGTGAGTGACACGAGTGAGTATTGTTACTACAAGACAACAACAACAACAGCTACATGTCCCTAAAACACACACCAATACAGGGACAAGATCCATGTATACTTGTAGCTGCACCAACACTCTGGAACAACAGCCTCCCTCTCTCTCTCTCTCCATAAACAGCCTCCCTCTCTCTCTCTCTCTCTCCATAAAACAGCCTCCCTCTCTCTCTCTCTCCATAAACAGCCTCCCTCTCTCTCTCTCTCCATAACAAATGCATAATCATTACCATCTTTTAAGAAGCAGTTGCATCAATATCTTTTTAGTGGCCAGTTAAATGTGTAGTACTTTTAGTTTATTGTTAATGTATTTTATATGCTCACAATGTTACTGTTTTTCAGTCATCTTAATTGTTTATCTTAATTTTACACTATAATGTTTTATTTCTCATTTAACTTTTAATATTTTTAGCTCACAATTTTACTGCTTTTCAGTCATTTTAATTGTTTTTCTTAATTTTACACTTTTAAGAAGCAGTTGCACCAATATATTTTTAATGAAAATTTCAATGTGAAATACTTTTAGTTTATTATTAATGTATGTTATATGATCACAATTTTACTGTGTTTCAGTAAATTAAATTGTTTATCTTGATTTTGCACTACTGTATAATGTTTTATTCCTCATTTAACTTTTAATGTTTCTATTACAAGCCTTTTATAAAATGGACTCCTTGCTGTAGATAGAGAGGTAGGACAGAATATAGAGACACTATGTACTTATGTATGTTATATGTAAAAGAATAACCATTGTAAAATGGAATAAACTTCTGAATCTGAAATGGCTGGTTCCCTCCGGGAGGCATATTCCAAACCTGTTGTTAATTTCGGCACCATCTAAATTATCAGCCAATGAGGCGCCTTTCTCTCGTCATGACGTCACCTCCGATGGACCAATCACACTCTTCCAAAGATATGACATCATCGCATCGTTCACTACAACATATACGATTACACCCATTATTATTATTGTGCATAGTAATACTAATAATAATTATTATAATATGTTATTATCATTATACATAAATATCAGCCAAAGAAGTACACTCTCCAGCATAATGTCTGATCCACGGAGGTCTGATACAATTGTATTCTAGTAATTGCCGTCATGACGTACAGTGTCTGGCATCTGTTACATGCACCACAGACCCAGAGTTGACAATTGATCAATTTTGGAGCTAGATTCGACACTTTATAGAACAATATAGCTCTTACAATTTGGCTTTAGTCCCATTTGACAGCTGCTTTTCTGTGTTTTTGTTGCGCATTTCTTGGTGGTTTTAATTATTTCAGAGTCGTGGCATAATAAAGAGAAATAAATAAATAACAATCAGCTCCTTAAGAAAATTCCAATTGGCAACTCTGCACAGACCGCAGTACAGTACTCGGTGCAGTTGGTGATTTGGTGCAAATTGCCAGGAGAATGAATAACCCCACAAAGATAAAGGACTTGGATGTTCCATGATGTTGGGTATAATCAAAGGGAGAGACAATACAAGACAAACCTTAGTTACCAACATTAGTTCACAACATAAATGAGGTACAGTAATGAGCACTAATAACTATTTAGGTTTGCTTGGAATACCTTGAGACCATAAATAAATGTACAATAAGATCTCCATTGGAATTACAGTATACAGTATATACTTGGTTGGTGAATTGTACTGTTCAAAGTTTCAACTTAAGCTGTATACTTTAGTGCTCGTAACTGTATAATGGAAATAATGACGGCTGTTGTAAAGGAGTACAATGGTTTTATATTAGTTATTTTTTCAGGACGAGGCTAAGGGCGAGTCATTAGTTAATCAGAATATGACGTCATGACACAAGGGGCCTAGGCTCGTGAGTCGTGAGAGGCTCATATTTCACAAAGTCATTATTTGCACTTTAACTTAATTTTTAGTTCATTTTTTATTGGAGTGACACATTTTTTACTATAATATTAATCCTCTACCATTATTCTGTTTGTAACCAAAGAACCAAATAAGTATTTAATGAAATTAATGAGGTATGAAGAAATAAATGTTGACTTCTGGCGACGTGAGGTGACGCCATGACGAGAGAAAGGCGCCTGATTGGATGATAGTTTAGATGGTGCCCAAATTAACAAGAGTTTCAGAATATGCCTCCGGGAACTCCTCCCAAGGGTGTGGCCACGACAGAAGAGTCTCCATCTTACCCTGTTCCAACACTCCCTCCTTACTTGTTCAAACCCTCCCCTCCCCTCACCCTCATGTTACTCTCCTTTACATACTCTTACACTCTGTTCTGCCATCTTACTTAATGTAATCTTCCACTCTGTATATTTTCAGTCTCTGACTGCTATATAAATAAACCGTTAATTATTATTATTAATTATTATTTTACACACACCCAATACACAGACAATATCCATCTCTCTCTCTCTCAAACACAAAACATATCTTTCTCTCTCTTTTTAACACACACACCTTCCTTTCTTTTCCTTCTCTCTCTCTCTCTCTCTGTCTTTTAAATATACATATACAGTACTCACTCTCTCTCTCTCATACACACACACACACACACACATACCTTGGTTGTGGTAGTGTTGTTGACATAGAAGGTTTATACCAACATTGATTCTTGAGGTCTAGACAATACAGGTTATTAGTACTGGTAGAAGTTCCTCCTTGTTTCTGTAGTCCACCAAACACTACCATGACATCACCGTGTGTTGTGGCTGTGTGTCCAGCAGTGGGGGGAGGGGAGCCGGGGTAATATAACTGGGTCCATCTAGAAGAAGAATAATAATAAATGGATTAATCTGTTGAAAGTAATAATAAATTGATTAATATGTTCAAAGAGTAATAATAAATAGATCAATCTTTATAAATCATAATAATAAATGATTATCTGTCAAAATAATGATTTAATTAATAATGTATTATTATCTTTTAAAATAATAATAATAAATGGATTAATCTGTTGAAATAATAATAATAAACAGATTTAATCTGTTGAAATAGCAATAATAAATGGATTAATCTGTAGAAAGAATATTAATAAATGGATTAATCTGTAGAGATGATAATAATAAATGAATTATTATTATCATCTGTCAAAATACAGTAATAATAAATCTATATTATAATTATCAAAGTGTGTGTGTTTGTGGTCTTATACTCCTAAATTTATATACCTACATCCCAAACACATATAATATTATATTCTGAATAAACATTATTAGGCCATATATATATATATCCCAAACACATATATTTGTATTCTGAATCACCATTACCAGACAAAGATTTTATTTTTTTATGACTTAACATGACCTAACTCGATGTTAAATATTACGTCATTTAATACAAATCCGCTAAAAAAACGGTTACATTCCCAAAACTATATACAGTATTCTGAATCAGCAAAGGTTTTTATTACCTAACTTGCATAAAAAATGAAGTTAAAATGTCTAGTATTATATATGTGTAGTTCAGAGAATAATACCCATTGTTGATGTAAGTGATATAATGAAGGATGTGTGTGTATGTGTGTGTCTTTGTGTGTGTGAGAAAAAGAGAGAGAGAATGTGTGTGTATAAGGCTGCTTTCACACCAGCGTTACCTAACACACGTTTGGGAACGTGACATTTTAACATTGAATGGAGTTAAATGTCACCTTTCACACAACACATTGTACACCAGTCCAACACAACACACACACACACACAACAAGGACGTGCACGTCATCACTTACTACTGGTGGTAATGACAGCTTCCACATGAGTCTGTAGGTAACACACACACAGACAGTACAGACACCACTACCATTGACCATCTCTCTCAGGTGGGTGACAGCCAAGAGGACTGTGTTAGTCCTGCTCAAACCTTACACACAGATGAATGTGTAATACTTGTGTGTACTACACGTGGCAAGTGCTTGTCCAATGCGGGTACAATAATCTGACACGTTCCCAAACGCATGTTCAAAAACGAAGAGAATGACAGTGTAGAATAATATGTGTGTACAGTATATGTAATAATATTAATAATAATAATAATAATAACAATAACACTCACCTATTATCCATAATATTATAGATATGTAGTTCAGAGAATAATACCCATTGTTGATGTAATGGATATAATGATGGATGTGTCCAACCACCAAATAATATCAATAAATCATCATTATTATCCATTGTTGCAACTTGCATCGTTGCATATGCCTTGGGTGAAGGGTAGGTGCCCGTTGTTAGCAGTCGTGTCCACGCGTGTGTGTAAAGGTCGTACCGCCAGAGGTCGTTAAAGGTCGTATTTGTGGACGTACAACCTCCAAAGATGTACATGTGTGTGTTGTGTACGCACGCTGAGTGTGAGTACCTGCGTGTGATGTGTGTGTGTGTGTGTGTATGTGTGTGTGTGTACAGGGGTGTGTGCCACGTGGTGTGTCCACTCCGTAGTGCACACACAAACCGGTTCTTACGTTTCTCCACCACACCCTGGCAACACGTGTACCAACGCTGACACACCTACAGAAGTGAAAACAATACCCATTAGTTAGTAATATACACATACATAGATAGATCATTTGTTTGATAGATAGATAGATAGAGATGGAAAGAGAGAGGGATAGAGAGAGAGAGAAATTGAGAGATATTTATTCTTTGACACACCTATATAAGTGAAAACAATACCCATTAGTTAGTAACATATAGATAGATACAGTAGATACATTCATTGATAGATAGATAGATAGATAGATTGAGAAAGAGAGAGAGAGAGATTTTAATATTTCTGAGACACCTACATACCGTAAGTGAAAACAATACCCAAGAATTAGTAAAATACACACATAGATAAATAGATAGATACACATATATAAGTGAAAATAATACCCAAGAATTATATAGATATATAGATACATCAATATTCATTTGTATATTTCTGACACACCTATAGGAATGAAAACAATACCTATTAGTTAGTAATGTACACATACATAGATAGTTTGATTGAGAGAGAGAGAAAGATTGATAGATAGATATATTTTTATATTTCTGACACACACATACTGTACATGTGAAAACAATACCCATTAACTATTGCAAACATATGTTCTTTTATTACCAACACTGACATACCTACAAGACTGAAAATAATACCCAGGAATTAGTAAAAACATAATTGTATAACATGTACTAATGCTATTAAAGTAAAAACAACAGCCGAGAATTAGTTAAAACATATATATCAATGCTAACACACCTATTAAAGTGAAAACAATAGCCGAGAATTAGTTAAAACATATATATCAATGCTAACACACCTATTAAAGTGAAAACAATACCGTGAACTGAGTCGGAATTGATATTATAATCAATGATCGATTTTAACCTTTTTTTTTTAACAAGAAAGATATATTGATTTAAAAAAGTGGCTGGTTATTTGTATTCCTTATTGTGTCTACTACATTTAACATACAAAAATAATAATAATAATAATACTGTAGTTTGCAATGTATGAAAAGATTTGCATAAGAGACCAAGTGCGGTCCTGATTCGGTTAGGTCAGGTCAGGTGAGGTCATATTAATTCAATTTAATACCCTGTAACTTAGTGTTTTTCCAACGAATCTAGTTCAAATATGGCGAAAATGAAGTGTTTATGGAGATTGGGGGGGGGGGCGCAGGGGGCGGGGGGCGCTGGGGGGGGTCGTATCTCCCCAAACATTAAAATGCGACGGCCTTGAAAAATAAATACATTAAACAAACACTATAAATCATTACAATCTCCAATCCTTCAGTCCAAACCTGATTATGGTCCAGCGCTTGAGAATTACCATATATACATACATACATACACACGTCTAAAATAAATATATACACACACACACACACACGTCTAAAATATACACACAAACATAAGTAAAATATACACACAAACAAGTCCAAAATATACATATATAATCACACACACACACACATAAGTCCAAAATATACAAACATACACACACAAGTCCAAAATATACACATATCTAAAATATACACACACAAACACACATTGACCTTATTTGACCTGTACTGACCTGTCTACAAGATCTGAGGTCATTATAAGGTGATATTAAACATAATATATATTCCAATATTTCTTCAGGTAAATCATTAATGGACGACATGGTGAAAAAATGATCAAAATTAATGAAAAATCTCGGGGGAAATATTTTGGTGTTGATGTTGTGGTGTTGCCGGCAGTGTTGTCAAGGTTATATAGCCCAATGGTCTTATTTTAGCAGTGTTGTCAAGGTTATATAGCCCGAGTTTTGATATTAGTAGCCATTTTAAACAGTACTGTCAAAGTTTTATAGCCCATTTGGACTTATTTTAGCAGTGTTGTCAATGTTTTATAGCCCGATTTTTTATATTAGTAGCCATTTTATACAGTTTTGTTAATGTTTTATAGCCCGGTTCTTGATATTAGTAGCTATTTAAACAGTATTGTCAATGTTGTATAGCCCGTTTGGACTTATTTTAGCAGAAATGTCAAGTTTATAGACTTTATTTATAGCCCAATTGGTCTTATTTTAGCAGGGTTATCAATGTTTATAGCCCGATTTGTTGTTGTTAATAGCCATTTTATGCAGTTTTTTCAGCGTTTTATAGCCAAATTTGGTAGTAGTATTAGCCATTTTATGTAGTGTTGTTAAGGTTTTATAGCCCGATTTGTTATATTAATAGTCATTTTATGCATTGTTGTCAATATTTTTTAACCTGAATTTGTCTTATTAGTAGCCGATATATACAGTGTTGTAAGGGTTTCATAGCCCAATTGATCATATCAGTAGCCCATATATGAATGAATGAATTGAATGAATGAATTGAATGGCGGAAGTAATGCCTTCAAAACGGCACTCCCTGATGTGATTTATCTTTTCTTTTCTTGCAGTCTGGGTCTTATTTAGGGTCTTATCTCTTTCGCTTTTCTTGTTCTTATCTGCCAAAACTTATAAATTCCTGTTTTGTTTTCCTCTGTTGATTGGTTGTTGAAAAGAACATTGCCCATTACCATATCCTCGTCCTCCTGGTATGGGCGTTGCAACGCTGCTATCTTATTTCTCTCCTCATCATACGCCGGGCAGTACATCACAAAGTGCTTCAGATCTTCTTTTTCACATCCGCAGATGATACACTCCGTTGCCTCATTCTTGAATCTTTTTCTATCTTCCAAGTTCAAGTTGTTAGTTCTACATCTGAAGAATATTGTTGATGCTTCTCTGTTGTCATACACTCCTTCCTGTCCTCCTATCTCTCCTCTCCATTTCCTGTACAACCTCAGACTCGGTTTTTCTTCCAGTGCTTGCCTCCATAATGCTGTGTCCCACACTCTCACTTTTTCTCTTATTTGATTATTTGATTCCATGTCGCCCCTCACGTTGATTAATCTCCTATCCTCTAATAATCCCTTTATCCATCTACTTTTCTTTCTTGTTCTCATTTCTTCCACTATTCTTTTAAGTAACTCATTTTCTCCTCTCAATGCATATTGTAAGTATTTTATTCGCCCCTCTGCCAGTCTTGCCCGCATGCTTGACATCCCTATAACTCTCCCCTCAGTGCAGCCTCTTGTGCATATCTGGGCGCTCCCAATATCTGTCTACTAACGCTATTCTCCAGTCTCTGCAGCTTCTCTACCTCCTGTTTAGTAAAATCCAGAATATTTGACCCATACAGTATTGCCGGGAGAGCTACACTCTTCCAAAAAGTCTTTCCTATTAATATTTTTGAGCAACTCCTAGCAATCACTGAATAGGTCATATTTGACATTTTTATAGCTTTTTCTATCATTAACTTTTTATGCATTTTAAAACAGTTTTTACTATCATTTATTGTGAGACCCAAGTATTTAATCTGGCTGTTTACCCTTATCCCTGATATTTCTTGTGGTTTCTCCTTCATGTTAAAAATAATTGCGGAACTTTTTTGCCTATTAATTTCCAAACCACATTCTCTACTGACTTCTATCACCACTTCTATTATCCTCTCTGCACCTTCTACACTTTCTGCTAACAACATTCCATCATCTGCATAGAACAGTGATGGTATCCTGAACTCTTCATCCTTATATCCCTCATCCATATTTTCTAGTTTTTGCATAATTTTAAATGTCACAAGTTTAAATAAGGCAGTTGAGCCAGTGCATCCCTGTCTTATGCCGCTCGTTACTGGTATCTTCAGCTCTTCGCTCTCCTCATCAAGTTTCACTCTTGTAATGTCTCCCTCGTATAGTTTTGTTATAACTTCTATCATATCTCCCTTCAACATATACTCCATTAATATCTCTATCATCTTTTCCCTCCTAATACTATCAAATGCCTTCGTGTAGTCTATAGATATTACTATCAGCGGTTTCTTCCTTTCATATGACCTTTCCATGCAGTACCTAAAAATAAGAAGATTATTTTCTATCCTCCCTCCAGATGTGAACCCAGCCTGTGTGTCTTTTCCCAGCCCATTCCTTTCAATATGCAGTGTTGTCAGTGTTTATAGCCATATTTTGTGCATAGATAGCCCATAATATAAGCAGTGTTGTCTAGAAGTTATAGCCCATTAGTCATAAAAGTAGCCCAATTTGTATGCCACTCGGTAGTGTTGTCAATGTTTTATAGCCCAATTAGTCATATATATATTTTTTTAATATTGGGAAAATAAAAAATGCAAAACTGATATAATATGGAAATGACTACCGATTAAAATAATGCTAAAATAAACACACATATCAAATGTATACAGTATTGGCAACGCTGCAAGATTATGTTTACTATAGCCAACGTTTTAACGACTAACGCCCAACATGCCTAAATTAACCAAAATCTACCCAATGTTATGTACATTTGTAAGACATTTTCATTAATTAATTATTGTAAATAGTAATTTTATTTTTTATAAAGAAAAGAATGTTATGCTTTTTCATCGGCACTTTTATTGATATATATATACACATATATTAACACACACACATACACATACATACATACTCTCTCTCTCTCTCTGTCTCTCTCTCTCTCTCGGCCGTATGCTAAGAGAAAATATAGGTCCTATTACCATTTCTACTAAAATAGTAGTTGTTAAAACCTGGAGAATCACGATAACTATATAAATTATTAATTATTATTTTTCTTTTATGTTCTCGTATCTAATTTAACTTATATGAGATTATATGGATTGCTTAGGGGTTATGTGACCCATTCTTGATAATTATGTAATATTATTAATGTGAAGGG
This sequence comes from Petrolisthes manimaculis, assembly GCA_034508575.1. Classification (NCBI taxonomy): domain Eukaryota; kingdom Metazoa; phylum Arthropoda; class Malacostraca; order Decapoda; family Porcellanidae; genus Petrolisthes; species Petrolisthes manimaculis. The sequence goes on along the minus strand of JAWZYT010005770.1, from coordinate 45,959 downwards.
AAGTCTTGTACTTTATTGGAAATCAGTTCTTGGTAAAACTATAGAATCATGCCAACTTTTTCTGTTTTTATTCAATCTTGAAATATAATCATGGAAAGGCTGGGAAACTAATTAAGGGATTTCGGTTGAGGAAAGGATATACAAATAATGGAAAAATTGACCAAACCTATACAGGAATGGACTTTGACTTTCACCGCCACCACCGCCCCGCCGCCGCCCTCCTGCCGCCGCTGCCGCCCTGCCGCCGCTGCCGCCACAGTCGTTTTTTAATTTTTTTTATTTTTTTTTAATAATATATATATATATATTTATTAATATTTTTTTTTTTGTAATACTTAACTTTTTTTTATTATTATTATTATTATTTTTTTTATTTTTATTTTTCGTCGTCGTCGCTGCCGCTGCCGCATTCGTCGTCGACGACGAAATTAATTTTGTTTTGTAATAATTAACATTTTTTTATTATTATTATTATTATTATTATTATTATTATTATTATTATTATTATTATTATTATTATTATTATTATTATTATTATTATTATTATTATTATTATTATTATTATTATTATTATTATTATTATTATTATTATTATTATTATTATTAATATTATTATTTTATTTATTAATTTTTTTTCGTCGTCGTCGACGCCACCGCCGCCCCGCCGCCGCCGCCGCCGCCCCTCCGCCGCTGCTGCCGCTGCCGCCGCCGTCATTTTTTAATAATTTTTTTTTTTTTTTAATAATATATATTTATTTTTAAATATAATTTTTTTTTCTGTTAATTAATTTTTTTTGTAATAATTACCTTTTTTTATTATTTTTTATATTTATTATTTTTATTTTTTTATTTATTTTTTTTTTTTTCGTCGTCGTCGTCGTCGCCGCCGCCGCCACCGCAGCCGCCCCGCCGACGCTCCGCCGCCGCTCCGCCGCCACCCTGCCGCCATTGCCGCCGCCGCTGCCATCGTTTCTTAATAATTAGTTTTTTTTTTATTTTTGTTTTAATAATATATATATATATTCTTTTTTATTATTTTTTTTTTCGTCGTCGCCGCCGCCGCCCCACCGCCACCGCCGCCGCTGTCGCCCCGCCGCCGCTGCCGCTGCCGGCGACGCCGCCGCCGCCCCACCACCGCCCCGCCACCGCCGCCGCCCTGCCTTCGCTGCCGCCCTGCCGCCGCTGCCGCCGCCGTCGTTTTTTAATAATTAGTTATTTTTTTATTTTTTTTTAGTAATATATATATTTTTTTTATTAATATTTTTTTTTTTTGCAATAATTAACGTTGGTTTTTTTTTCTATTATTATTATTTTTTTATTTATTAATTTTTTTTCGTCGTCGTCGTCGCCACAGCAGCCCCGCCGCCGCCGTCGTTTTTTAATAATTACTTGGTTTTTTTTTAAATAATATATATATATTTTTTTTAATATACATATTTTTTTTTATTAATTATTTATTTTGTAATAATTAACTTTTTTTTTAATTTCTTTTTATTTATTATTATTTTATTTTATTTTTCGTCGCCACCGCCGCCACAAATGGCTAGTGGATAATGGCTACCCAAATAAAGATATCCAACGGTTGACCAGACGCACCTTGGATCAGTGGTACACCCAGGAGGACAGGCCCGATGATGGTAGTAGAAAATTAAAGTGATTCTACAGAAATTTTATGCACAAAAACTATCAACAAGATGAAGCTGCTCTTCGGAACATAATTAATAATCATGTTGCAGTAACGAACCCTGAGTCTGTGATTGACCTTATCATCTATTACAAGAACAAGAAGACGTCCCAGTTGCTGATGAAGAACTCTCCTCGGACTGACAGTGACCCTTTGAAGAGGCATGGGGTGGTCTACCAGATTATATGCCCAGCGAATGGATGCAGCCATTCTTACGTTGGTATGACCACTACTCGTCTTTCGAAGAGGTTATCTGTTCACCTGCAGGAGGGTAACTTCTACCAGCACTATGTGAGCGCCCATGGTAACTTGTCAACACCTCAGTTACTACAATGCACAACCATTATAAATACTGACCAAGACAGTCGTCGACTAAAGTTGAGAGAAGCTTTGCATATTTTGAAATTAAAACCTTCTCTCAACGTTACTCAAGAAACGTTTCTACTGCCTACTAACATCAGGCGAAACCGACCCACACTCAACCAAGACCCGGTAACTGTAGGTATCCCTGTCAGACCACCAGAAAACTCAGCTAACCCAGCCCCAAACCTCCCTATCAGACGCTCTGCCAGGCTGCAACTGCGTGGGTCGAGCCAGCGGTGACACACAAAATCAGGTGCGACCGCTAGCAGCCAATCAGAACGCAGGGACCATAAATACTATTAAAACATAATTGTAACCATTATTATTATTATTATATACATGTCATTATCATAGATTATTATTATTATTGCTATTATCATACATATTGTCATTATTACTATTTGTTATTACCATTATTTTGACACAGGATCAAGTGCGACTGCTAACAGCCAATCAGGGCGCAGTACGCATAGCTGTACCTCCATACAGGGACTATAAATATACCTGGTTTCTGTAAGACACTCATTCCTTTGAGAATGGCTTTGAGAGAAAGCCGAAACGTCAGGCCAATAAACTTATTATTATTATTATTATTATTATTATTATTATTTTATTTATTAATTTTTTTTCGTCGTCGTCGTCGCCGCCGCCCCGCCGCCACCGCCGCCACCGCCCAGTCGCCACCGCCGCCGCTGTCGCCCCGCCGCCGCTGTCGCCCCGCCGCCACCGCCGCCGCCGCCGCCGCCCCGCCGCCACCGCCCTGCCACCCTGCCGCCGCCGCCGTCGTTTTTTAATAATTAGTTTTTTTTTGTTTTTTAATAATATATATATTTTTTTATTAATAATTTTTTTTTGTAATAATTAACTTTATTTTTTATTTTATTTTTTATTTATTATTAATAAAAAAAATTTCGTCGTCGTCGCTGCCACCGCTGCCGCCGCCCCGCCGCCACCGCCGCCGCCGCCCAGCCGCCACCGCCGCCGCTGCCGCCCCGCCGCCGCCGCCGCCGCCGCCGTCTTGCCGCCGCCGTCGCCACCGCTGCCGCCGTCGTTTTTTAATAATTAGTTTTTTTTTTTAAATAATATATATATATATATATATTTTTTTTTTTTTTTTTTTTTTTGTAATAATTAACTTTTTTTTTTTTTTTTATTATTATTATTATTTTTTTCCTTGCCACCGCCGCCACCGCCACCACCGCCGCCACCTCCGCCCCGCCGCCGCCGCCGCCGCCCAGCCGCCACCGCCGCCGCTGTCGCCCCGCCGCCGCCGCCGCCGCCATCGCCGCCCCGCCGCCACTGCCCTGCCACTCTGCCGCCCCGCCGCCGCCGCCACCTCCACCCCGCCGCCACCGACGCCGACGCCCCGCCGCCGCCGCCGGTAAGGTTAATGCATCTTATATGGTACAGTGCAGTCAGCCTCTGGAATTCATATACACCACAGTGTCAGCAAGGGTTTGGAACAACTAGAAAATTTAGTAGATTAATATCCCAACACCAAAACTTTCAAGTAATGTTATTTGGCTAATAATTGAATCAGACAACAGAACAATGCCTACAGTATATGCTGAATAAAGACACCTTGTAACCAATGCTCTGTGTACACATTTCTGAAAGAAGAAAGATTGTTTTTGTTTAATTTAGCTATTCAGATCTCTTAGTCACTGCAACATTCCATAGATAGGAAAAACTTTTCCTATACCTAACTTAGGCTATGGATTTCATAAACTTAATCAAATATAATTAATCATTATCGATACTTGTTACTTTCCCTTGGAGTTTTCCCATATGTTCTTCAACTGGTGTTGGGTTCTCTGGGGCTCATATCCACCAGCATTGAAGATGGTATATAGTCACTTCAGTCCAGGCAACATTTTTCTTGGAGATCATACGATGATCGTGGCTTTTATCAAACAGCACAGCAGACTTTCTATCTTCTATTAAGCTTATTAGGAAAGCTCGCTCATTACGTGTTATGTATTTCGTTGGTATTCCATTATTAACTTCCATGTTTCCCGTGTATATGTTAGGCTGGACTGGAGTCTAGTGGTGGGTAGAGTCTTTCTATAGGGTCTCTAGTGGTGGGCAAGCATCACTGGTACCAACACAACACACGTCAACTCAAATGTGCCGCTCACAAATGTAAACAAATGTATGTGCTTGGTGCAGGAATACCAACCACACACCTTCCCTAAAAGTGGTCTAAAAATTACGACGTTAATTTGTTAAAGGCTTGCTAACCCTTTCCTTATAGTGAGTGAAAGGGACTACATTGAAAGGGACTACATTTTCTCTCTCTCTCTCTCTCTCTCTCTCTCTCTCTCTCTCTCTCTCTCAATTTAATTTCTCGATCCTAAAGCCTTTTAAAAATTACATGGAAATAAATTTATAGTATATAATATTAAAATGTCACTGTAAATTATAATATATTGATATATAGAGAGAATCCATTTTAAAAGTGTGTAAACAAAATGGACATTCCGTAGTAAACATGGAGACGTCTGGATTGGTTCACTCCCACTCACAATTTATCAAGAATTTATTTGATTTATTTATTTATTTGGGTCGAAATTCACTGTCAATTCGTGTATTTTATTGTGTAGTTTATTATTATTATTATTATTATTATTATTATTATTATTATTATTATTATTATTATTATTATTATTATTATTATTATTATTATTATTATTATTATTATTATTATTATTATTAATTTACTCTGTTGTGTGTGTATTTTGTTATGTAGTTTATTATTATTATTATTATTATTATTATTATTATTATTATTATTTGATTTGTGGTTCAGTATTACCAGGTAGAAACAAAACCATAGACTAACATTGATGTCTGTGCAAACTAGTTGAGGACTGTGCAATCATTTACTAACTTGCAAGAATATTGAGCAGTTACCACACACTTTTTATGCATCATTGTGTGTGTGTGTGTGTGTGTGTGTGTGTGTGTGATAAGACCTAATTCTATATAGTATGACAAAGTAAGTTAACTCTTTTATATATGACTAAATTACTAATCCAAAAACTCTCTCTCTCTCTTTCTATCTCTCTCTCTCAACTAACTAACACACACACTCATTCTCTCTCTCTCTCACATAGACACACACAGTCTCTCTCTCTCTCTCTCTCTCAACTAACCGACACACACACACACACTCTTCTCTCTCTCTCTCAACTATAAAAAACACTCTCTCAACTAACCAACACACACACACACACTCTTCTCTCTCTCTCTCTCTCTCTCTCTCTCTCTCTCTCTCTCTCAAACAAAATATGATATAATTGTGTTTTAAAATACGGGACATTACGAGCTTGACTCAATATTGTAATGATATAAATTTATGTAAGAATACACATACATACACATTCTCTCTCTCTCTCTCATACACATGCACACACACACACACTATATCTCTCTCTTACACGCACACACTCTCTCTCTATTTCTCTCTCTCTCTCTCTCTCACACACACACACTCTATCTCTCTCTCCCACACATACACACACACCATCTCTCTCTCTTTCTCTCTCTCTCACACACACATTCTACATCTGTGTCTATCTCTCTCCCAGACATACACACACTCTCTCTTTCTCTCTCTCTCTCTCACACACACACACTATATATCTCTCTCTCTAACCAACACACACATTCACTCTCTCTAACGAACACACACTCTCTCTCTCTATCTCTCTCTCACTCTTTGCACCGTTGCAAACCTAACCTAACCAAACCTACCCTAAGGCATTTTATAAATACAACCGACGCGTAGAGAGACTCCCAAAGCAGTGATGCCAACTTAGGAGATTCTCCGTTAAATCTAGCATAGTTGCAAATTATATAGCGAAAAAAAATATATAAAAATAAAAAGAATACCTAATAGCAAATTTGTATAGCTAATATATAGTGGAAAAAATAAATATATTACCTATAACTTTGCTATTTTAAGTGTAATAAATTGAGTGCCTATATTAATAATTTAGCCCATTATCTTAGGGTATAAGTTAGCATGTATGGTGAAGAAATATTAGCTGGCAACACTGATGCCTCAAGGCTTTATAGCAAGGGGGAAGCGTTGTTTTTAGTCAGTCAATCAATGGTCACGGTGGGGGACGGACGTGTCAAAAAATTTCACTCCGGACTGTTTGTTTACGTATTTGTGTGTGTGTGTACATAATTAAAAGAGTAACTATGGCTAGTCCTTACGGTATATTCCCCACCATGCCAACCAATAGTAGTGCCACTTTGTTGTGTGCACAGTGTAAGAAGTTTTTTACGTACATGGATAGTGTTGTATTATGTGAAGGTGTGTGTAAAAGATGGTACCATGCAAAGTGTGCTAAATTACCACAAGATAAACATAGAGTTATTCAGGTAATGCTATTTAATTGTATTTATGTCCTTATTCACCTTATTTTTATTGTTTTTATTTAAGGTGTAATTTTTGTATGGAGGAAATGGAGTCAATAATGTTTGTATTTCATAAACGTGTTATTCAGGTAATTTATTAAGTTATTTACTGTTATGGAGGTGATTTTACATAAAGTTATTCAGGTATGTTATTTACTCTTATTTACCACGTTTTTGAGGTGTTATTTAAGGTGGTTTAGTCGTAATTCTATTTTTATTCAAGGTGTGATTTTTGTAAGGAAGAAATCGAGTCAATAATGTTTATATTTAGTAATTTTAAACTTGTTAGGTAATTTGTGTGTTATTTATCATGTTATTGAAGTTATTTAAGACGTTATCGAGGTGTTATTTAATGTGGTTTAGTCGTAATTTTCGTTTTATTTAGGTATACTCTATAATTTTTAGTTTAAACTACCTGAGGCTAAATATTGGGTTATTCAGGTAATGTATAGACGTTATTTACTGTTATTTACGTGCTTTAACATCTTATTTTTATTGTATTAGTGTTTTATTTAACGTGATCTTTATAGGGTGGAAATTGAGTCAATAATATTTGTATTTCATAAAGGTATTATTTAGGTACATGTATTGGTGGTTTAACACGTTATTTTTATTGTTTACTTTATTTTATTGTTTACTTTACTTGCTCCACAGGGCCTCCTTCAATATTATTAAACACTAACATTATAATAACTTGTAATAATAATAATAAAAGGTTTATTTGGTTTATTTAGTAAGGCAGACAAGGGTTGAAAATATATATAATTCGTGACTTTATTTATTTATGATGTGATTTGGGACCTTAGATTGGGTTATTTATTGGTTATTAAGGTGTGATTTTTATATGGAGGAAATGGAGTCAATAATGTTTGTATTTTGTCATTTTAAATTTGTTAGGTAATATGTGGTGATTTGTGTGTTATTTATCATGTTATTTAATGTTATTGATGTGATTTGGGACCTTAGATTGGGTTATTTATGGGTTATTCAGTTTTTATTGACGTGTGACTTGTAATTATTCGATAATTTTCATATTTTGTCGTATTTTTAAACATTAGGTGATGTGTGTGTTATTTATCATGTTATACAAGTGATTTAGGACGTTATTGAGGTGTTATTTAATTTGGTTTATTCATAATTCTGGTTTTATTTACTTATACTCTATATTTTTTATGTTAAACTCCCTGAGACTAAACATTGGGTTGTTCAGGTAATTTATCAAGTTATTTACAGTTATAGAATAGATTTTAGACCTTAATTTTTGTTATTCAAGATTATTTAGTTATATATGTTTTTCTTTGGGGTGTAATTTCTATAGGAAGTCAATAATATTCGTATTTCATGGTATTTTTTAATATGTGGCTATTCAGGTAATTTATGAGGTTATTTAATGTTATGGAAGGGATTTAGGACATTATTTTTAATGTAATATTAATTTATTAGCATTTTATTTAAGGTTTAATTTTTGTCCGGAGGAAATCGAGTCAATAATGTTCATATTTTTATAAATGTGTTATTCAGGTAATTTATTACGTTATTTACTGTTATTGAGGTGATTTAGGATGTTAGATTTGGTTTGGTTGTTTCGCCCAAAGTCAATTCGCCCACATCTGGCAAAATTCACGTAAACATTCGGACGTGTGTGGTTGTAGGCAAAATCAGAAGTGGCCACGACAGAAGTGTGTCCAGTTGTCCCTGTTCCAACACTCCCTACTTACTTGTTCAAACCCTACTCTGTCCCTTACGTAGGCAAAAATACACACAAATAATGATATTGAAGGGTGGCACAACAGATTAAATAAGTGTACAGCAGGTAGAAGTAACCTCCAATTCTATCTACACTCTCATCTTTTTTAAATGCGAGGTTAGGTTCCTGAATGGGTCGCATAAAGTGAATTTGGCATTTCCATAAGATATAATGGTCCTTTAACTTGAAAATGGAGCCTCCTTGTTCATGTTATTTTAAGAGTTTGTGTAAATTGCATTTGTTTAATATTTTTCATGATACGCACTATTTCAAATTAGCATAATTTAAACTCTCATAAAAAGAGAGGAGAGTGTACTTGTAAACCTTCTGCATAAAGAGGCTAAATTAACTCAGAGGGAATCCAATAAAGTCGAAACAGGGAATTACAAAATAAACACACTCTCCTCTCTTTTTATGAGTTTAAATTATGTGAATTTGAATTAGTGTGTATCATGAAAAAAATTAAATAAATGCAATTTACAGGAACTCTTAAAATAACATGAACAAGGAGGCTCCATTTTCAAGTTAAAGTACAGCCACGTACCAAAGTTTCTGTACCCCCTCAGTGGAGGTCAGGGTCAGAGAAAGCACATATTTAAGCAGACAGGATGTGGAGATTGAGAACTATACCTTCAACTTATCTTTCTTTCCCACCAGTGAATGCATCAAATGGAGTTCACATCTCATGGTTCGGGAATATTGGTTTGACTAGAGTTGACAACACTGTGGTGGCTACCGTCCGTTTACCTACCCTCTCTGATTCTGACTTCCACTGAGGGGGTACAGAAACTTTGGTGCGTGGCTGTACCATTATTTCTTATGGAAATGTACAATTTACTTTATGCTAAATTCACTTCATGCGACACCTTCACCAACCTAACCTAACATAAAAAAAAGACCAGAGTATATAAGGCTAGTGTTGGAAAGGAAACTCAGAAGGAATCCAACAAAGACGTTACAGGGAATTGTAAAATAAATACAGTACTGTAGTTCATTCTATGGGACAAATATATGAGTTGTGAGATTGTTTGATGGATATTAGGGTTGTCAACATGGAGGTGGTATAGTGCCAGAAAAAGGTGATAAGAGAGGAAGGTAGGTAGATAGACACTCAGAGAGAGAGAGGGAGGAAGGAAGGAATATTTAAACAGAGAGAGAGAGAGATAGATTTGATAATAAGGTTGTCAACATTGGTGTGGTATAGTGCCAGAAAAAGGTGATAGAGATAAAGGTGTGACAACAAGCAGGAAGGAAATAAAAAGAAAAGAGGGAACAGTGGAAGAACTGAAAGCTAGTGGCTGGGGCCGAAGGGGTGCCAAAACCCTGTAAGTATTGCCCACATTACTACAGGCAATACACACCTACAGGGTTGAGGGGAGTAACAGATCCTCCTTATAACTTCTGAAGGTTTGCTCATATTTCAATGGACCACCAGTAACCTAATGTAAACAAACGTCTATTATATCTTTACTTGTAGTAATGCAAAATTAGTTTCCATTTCATTTTTAGAATTATGAACTTAGTAATCATGTGTTTTTTAGTATAGTTTAATAAAGTTTGTGCACTGTTGAATAATACTTGTGGGCAAACCAACTGACTCTATATTTGGGCGAACTGACTGTAAACTGTACAGGTTATACCCGGTACTTTGCCCAGGTTAGGTCTCAGTAGTCTGTTGTGGTCTAGGTTAGGTTAGGTCAGACTAATTTCCAAATTATGTTTGTAAACAGGGCATACAGTATCTCCAAAACGAGGCATTTCCGAGACAAACACCATAGATGAAAAATGTCTTAGAATTGTCCAAAATAGTGAATAATGATTTTAAAATATACAATATAGTAAATAAACTAATTCTCATGTCATTCAGGTAATTTATGGGTTATTTTAGTGTTATTTATGGTTATTTTATGGGTTATTTTAGTGTTATTTATGGTTATTTTATTGTTATGTGATGTTTTATAGTGCGTAATTTATATAAGTCGTCAATATTTTTCTTAATTTAGATATTGCATTATTGATGTAATTTATTGTTTATTTTAGTGTTATTTATGGTTATTTTGTTATTGTTATGTGGTATTTTATAATGCGTAATTTACCTAATTAGTTAATAATGTTTGTATATTGAACATCATATATTTCAGGTAATTTATTGGTTATAATATAATGTCTCTCTCTCAAACACACACACACACACACACAGTTTCTCTTTCTCCCTCAAAAACACACACACACACATTCTCTCTCTCTCTGTAACTATCAATAATAATAAGTCTCTCCTTTTCTCTATCTATTTTTCTCTCAAACACACACACACAGCCTCTCTCTCTATCCCTTTAACACACACACACACACAGTCTATCTTTCTCTCCAACCAACAAACACACACACAAATACAGTCTCTCTCTTTATCTATAGAAATAATAATGATACCTATCTATCTATCTATAGGTGTGACGCCTGGTTCCCTCCAAGGGTGTGGCCACGACGGAAGAGTCTCCAGTTTTCCCTGTTCCAACACTCCCTTCTTACTTATTCAAACCCTATTCTGTCCCTCATGTTAATCTCCTTTACATACTCTTCCACTCTGTTCTGCCATCTTATTGGTGGTCTGCCTCTCACACCACAGCCCACAACACACACACACAATCTCTCTCTATAACTATTTATGATAATAATAAAATATTATTCGTGTTTTTCAACCATTAATCTCTTTTATTTACTTTCAGGATAAGGAAGAGAATCACAGCCTGGGCCTAAAGTCTCTCTCTCTCTCTCAAACACACACACACACAGTCTCTATCTTTCTCCAACCAACAAACATACACAGAGTCTCTGTCTCTCTGTAACTACCTATAAAAATAATGATACCGATAATAATAATAATAATAATAATCTTTTCATTTCAGGATAAGGAAGAGAACCGTAGCCTTGGCCTTAAGTGTTTCTGGGCGTGTAAGGAATGTAGGGACCGTCCTGACACACCCAGGGACCCGGAGTTTGAGTCCTATGTCAGGGAAAAGTTAGGCAAGTTGGGACAAGTGTTGGAATATCTCGTCACTAAAATACAGGACATTGAAAACAGACAAAAAACACATGAAGTGGAATTGAATAAGGTGAGTATTGGTTTGTGGGTTTGTTTTTGTAATTAAGAAGTGTGTTTGTGTGTTGGGAATGTGTGAGAGAAAGATAATGTGTGTGTATTTGTATTAGAAGGAGAGAGATAGAAAGATAGTGTGTGTGTTTGAGAGAGAGAGAGTATGTGTGTGTGTTTGAGAGAAAGAGAGGGTATGTGTGTGTATTTATTAGGGAAAGAAAAATAGTGTGTGTGTTTGAGAGAAAGAGTGTGTGGTAGGGAGAGAGAGAGAGAGTGTGTATGTGTGTTAGGGAAAAAGAGAGAGAGTGTTTGTGTGTGTTTTAGGGAAGTACTGAGAGAGAGAGAATGTGTGTGTGTGTGTTAGGAAAAGAGAGATAGATAGTGTGTGTGTATGTTTGAAAGAGAGACACATGAAGTGGAATTAAATAAAGTTAGTGTGTGGTAGGGAGAGAGAGAGAGAGTGTGTTGTTGTGTTAGGGAAGGAGTATTTTATTGTTATACACATAAGTACCGTATATTGTTGTTGAAGTTCGTCAAGTCCCTGGGAATGGCTTCGGTCACCCGGGCAATACCACATAATTATATTTTACACAGTACACTCTCCTCTCTTTTAATGTGAATTTGAAATAGTGTGTATCATGAAAAAAAATTAAATAAATACAATTTACATGAACTCTTAAAATAACATGAACAAGGAGGCTCCATTTTCAAGTTAAAGTACCATTATTTCTTATGGAAATGTACAATTTACTTTATGCGACACCTTCACCAACCTAACTTGTAATAAAAAAAGAGCACATTGTAATGTCCCTTTGTCAGCCTCTAAGGTCGGGACAAAGACCACATCCCCTCCAGAATATACTCATATAATCTGGCAGTGGTATCAGTAACACCGATCATAATTAATTACTATATTTGAGTACTGTACTGTACATAATTAATTACTATATTTGTGTACGGTACACTAATTACAGTACTAATATTTGCTTCATCACAAGTTTACAGTTTTCAGTAACTCATATTTCAGTTTGTCATTCATTACAATGATAACATTAGAGTTCTGACAATTTACATTTTAGTCAAATATTGAATTATGTTTTATTTATAAATGTTTACTGGTGTGTAGTGACAGAGAGTGTTACCAGACCTTAAAACAAAGGTAGTTAATGACACACCCTCAGTACCCTGTGTGTTATTGAAGGGGAAGGTGTTGTAGGAACTCAGAAATTGATCCCTCTTAAAACTGAGAGGGTGTATCCACGGGGAGTCGAACCCTGGACCTCTGTGATGCGAGGCAGAAACTCTACCAGTGTACTAAAGGAATACTCCACTACTCCAGTGATGAGATTCACCTTTTCACATCACTACATTGTGACACTTGACATACAGCCTCTTACCACAAACCACTCACAATCACATACTGTCAAGTAAACAACAGCTGGTGTTAAGCACTGATTGGTCAATATTAACATGTTAATGTTCCACACACACTTCATAAAGGCTTTAACCCTTACAAAGCCCGGGCGAGTTTACATTTGCCTCGCGTTTTTCGCCCGCCACTACCCGCAAAATTCCTGGATTTGCCCAATGTTCACAACACTCTCACTCTTAACCTATATAGTGTACTGACTTCAATATTATTCCATCCTTACCTTCAACTCTTGCTGTTTGTAATGGTACTATCTGGAGGTTTGTACCATGTGTAGTTATGGAGATAGTGACAGTTGAAGTAGACCAAGTTATGCACAGGAAGCGCCACTTGTTTGTACGTGTAGCGCGTCTGTGGCCTTGGTGTACAGTTACCCACTAAACACCTTCATATATTCACTACAGTATATTCTTATTACTACCATTATGTATTGTGTGTCACTATAATAGCACTAAAAACAACATGTACACTATTAGGAATATCATGGTGTTACTATCATGTCCAAAATTATAAGCAACCTGTACCGTAGGAAACACCTATATTTACCAGCCACTCGCGGCCTCTTGTGAGTTGTTATTTTCTTATTACTATGATTATGTATCATGTGTCATGATCACAACACTAAAAATACTATGTACACTTGTAAGAATATCATGGTGTCACTCACGTACAAATATTCACTACGGTATTGTCTTACAATCTCTAGGCCACAAATTCGGACAAGGGCAAATACTGTACAGTACTTAAAAATAGCCCAGCCTTTGTGACGACCAGATGGCAACTGAGTGTGTAGCTGATCGATATTGTTTACTAGCCGGCTAACAAGACAAACCCGTCCAACATAGCCCTACATGGCAGGAAATAGCTATGACGGGTGTAAACTGTCACCCGGACTGCATATGACGTCACCCGTACCGCAGGGGTTAAATAACAATAATAATATAATATTAATACTGTAATAATAAAAATATTCCTGTACAATTTTTTTTTTCTTGTAATAAAATTAATTTTGTATATAATATTTTTCAGTTCTGGCAACAAGGTTCGTTACCAAGTCCACGTACGACACACAGCATCTTCCAGGAGTATGGCACCGGCGGAACAACAACCGGACAAACAACAACATCAACAACAACACACCAACAACAACAACAACAACAACAACTCCTTCAAACCCAGCAACCACATGAAGTTAAGTTGAAGCTGTATAAACAACAACAACAACAATATATACACACATACATATGAATAAATAATAACAACACACATACATATATACATACAGACATGTGAATAAACAACAACAACAATAATACATACATACATTCATATAGGTGTATAAATAACAACATACACACATACATACACTAATGTCCCGGCCTAACACAGTAATTGGTAGTGAGCAATAATTACCAGTCTAAGGTCTCAGTATCACTGTGATAAGCCACTCGTCACCGTAGTGGGTTTAATTTAGTTTAAAATAATGATTCACCAACTCCCGAACATATAACCCCCCTGAGTTAAAACAGGACAGTGAACAGTAACACAGCACAAATAAGGTCAGGGACATAACATACAAATGGTACACAACACAACCACAAAACTTATCTAGGTGAAGTGGAGACATCTCACTTATAATACACTTGTCATGTTCCCGGACCACAACCTTACAAAACCTTGGCAGATAGAAAAGGTCCTGATGTCAAGATGCAGCCCAGCTGCTGATGAGACTGAATTTCTTGGGCAAGTTGGGTGCCTTTTATACAGGCTGGTGAAGCCCGGCCAGCTTCGAAGGCTTGTTGGAAGTAGTACCTTCAAACCTCCTGAAGGGAGTGAAGGCACTTGACTCTCTGGGGAGTGGAATGAGTGACTGCCTCATTAATAGTTAAAGGGGAAGGAAGTGGTGCAGGAATGGTGGTCAGTGGCTGAGATACACACTGTTTTCGACACAGCAGGTTAGCTGGAGTCTATACAATCATACATAATATACAATCCTACAGAAATATGTAATATACAATCCTACTGAGGTAGACACTGTCAAGGGACATGACAATACACATACATATATATTGTACATACATATATATACAGCTTAATAAACATTAAATATTCACTAAAATTCAGGATATATTACATAGAGTTATATACCTTTTATATCTTCAACTTTTTTTGACACATAGATTAATGCTCCCAAAAATATTAAAATTGCAAAAATAGAGGTTTAATTGAAAAAAATATATACACACACAGGTAGATTACACACACTCATTTAGATTATACACACACACACATATTTTGAATTTAATATACAAACATATATACACACACATAGAATTATTATTGTATTTTATTTATACGTAGTTAAAATATATACTGTACTTTGATAATTATAATAATGTTGGTATTTAATTATTTTTGTAGGTATTGTGTGTGTATGAAAGAGAGAGAGAGAGTAATTTACTGTGTGTGAGAGAGAGAGAGAGAAATTGACAGTGTGTGTGTGAGAGAGAGAGAGATTGCCAGTGTGTGTGTGTATGTGAGAGAGAGAGAGAAAAAAATTGACAGTGTGTGTGTGTGGGGGAGAGAGAGAGAGAAATTGACTGTGTGTGTGTGATAGAGAGAGAGAGAAATTGACAGTGTGTGTGTCTGTATGTTTGGGTGAGAGAGATACACACAGACTGACAGAGAATAATAGTTTGTGTGTGTGGGAGAGAGAGTAATTGGTTTATTGAAATACCAGCCATAAAGATTGGGTCACATGTAGCCAAATTCATTCCCAAGTGACTTTGGTTTGGTTTGAATCAGGCATGTTCGGTGAACTTTTTTAAGGTCAAGTTTTCGTCGGTGTGTATTCGTAACGCACTTACGAATGCAAACCGAATAGTTTCCGATTGCAAACCGAAGTCATTCCGAATTGAAACCAAAGTTTGAAATTCAAAATATTACGGGTTTTTTCGTTCCGAAATCAAACCAAACAGCAACTGAATGTAAACAGATGCCATACTGAATGTAAACTGAACCTCACCTGATTGCTGAGTGGACACGGTTCTCACTTCAGAATTGCATCAGAATCACTGTGGAAATATTTTGGAAATAGCATCAGAAGCTTTGGTTTGACTTTGGTTTACAATTGGTTTTGATTCAGATCATCTGTCAAATTCGGAAACACTTTGTGATGGCTTCGGTAGTCTAATCCATCGGATCTGCAATACCGAACTATTACCGAATCCATACCAAATTTTGACAGCTCCAACGGCCAGAATTCAAACCAAATAAAAGCAGAATACAAACAGATGCCATACTGAATGTTCTGAAGTATTTCCAAATAGTTTTCTAATATATCCCAATCTCGGTCCGAATTTTTGGCCATCCTGAATTGGTTCCCAGAGTTTCGTGCAACACCAAATATTCGGAAAACTTTCCCATTCATTTCCAAATTTTTGTAAATGGCCCCGAGCCATTCCCGAACACACCGAATCATTGCCCGAATGATTTACAAATACAAACCCAACACACTTGGGGATGCATTCCACCTCAAGTTCAGCTAAATGTGACCCTTGTATAAGGCTGAAAATACACAGTGTGTAATAAACTATGTACAGTAAAAGTCCAGTACTTCGGAAAACCTGTTTTTCCGTCAGTTTTTAAAAATAGTCCCATTCCAAAAGTCTCCTGAATTTTCGGCATATTTTCCAATTGGTAACTTAGCAGAAACGGCAGTTTTGAAACAGCGCCGCGAGGCACGAGTCAGCAGTCATCACGCACTTCATTGCCTTAAATTTGCGTTGGCTACAGTCTGTTTGTGTCTTGTTTTCTAGTAAATATTTAAAAAAAATATACTTTATACTGTATTAATATTTCATCAGCTCTAGTATTAAATAGTATTAAAAACACTACTGTAGAAAAATAATCCAGTGTTTCGTGATATTCAATATTTCGGCAGCTGTTTGGTCCCGAAGGTGATGAAATACAGGACTTCTACTGTGTGTGTGTGTGTGAGACACACACACACAGAGAGAGAGAAAGAATAATAATGTGTGTGTATGAGAGAGAAATAAAAATACTACTACTACTACTACGTACTACTAATACTATAACCTAATAGCCCTATAAATTATTGTGTATTTGTTCTTTGTAGGAAACCAGTGATGCCCTGTACACCTTCACAGGCAGCTTTACTGGTAACACTGCACAGGTAAGACTTATATTATATTGTTGTTGGTAACACTGTATAGGTAGGATTTATTTATATTGTTGGTAATACTGTATAGGTAATGTTGATAAATTAAATAAAGTTTTTATATTACTGGTAACATTGCACAGGTATGCTTTATTTATTGTTGTTGGTAACACTGCACAGGTAAGGTTTATTGTTGTATATACCTATTCCTGTATGTGTGTGTGTATTTTCTGTATGTATGTATTGTATGTACTTCTATGTGTGTGTCAAAAGTGTTATAAAAATATAAAATTATAGTATTTTAAAAAGTTTTAGTGTGTGTGTGTACTGTATTAGGGAAGGAGTGTTAGTCTGTATGTGTGTATGTATATATATAATGTAATACGTTCTGGTAACAGTGTCAGTGTTGCCACCACTATACTGGCAACATTTATTATTTAATCCATTCAACAATTAAAAAATGATTTAATACCTGTAGTTTTGCATTTATTTTTGTACAATTTCTCTCATCAAATTACTTGAACACATTAGGTTGGTTCATTAGGTTGGCTGCTTCACACGAGGGATTTTTTACCGCGCGGTCAAATATTCACGTTGCCATTCTTTATTTTGACACAAGTGGTAAACACACGGTAACTTTGAAGGTGTCACGTTAGGATAGTTAGTTCATCTGTTTGTGTTGGTAATAAAGGATATACAGTATGTACAACAGAAAATTGTCTGTGTATACCTAATGCACAAAATATTAATGAAAAACAAAAGACAGTACAAATGGTGGATACACACAATAATCACCTCTACATTACTACAAGGAACATTATATACATAAAGATGAAACCTCATCAAGATAAATTCTTTAATTATTTTCACATATCGTCTACTGCATTAGAAAAACTTGTGAGCAAACTTAAAGATGGAATCCTACGACAAGACAGTTAGTGAATGGCAGACCTCTACCCAGACAGCCTTCAACTTTATTGTTTTTATGTTTATACTGTTGTGTAGAAACATTCCATAATACAAGGTCTCTTTTCTACTTCTATCAAAAGTTGAGTATCCAGACTGCTTGTTATGACACAATGTAAGCTTACTGTAATACCAAGACAAATATTTTACAGTATATGCAACTATACTATATTTTACAGTATATTTATACAATCAAACTTTCAACCTTTTTTATGATACTGTATTCATATATTTAGTACATAAGGCTTAATTTATTCCATATAGGCTGTCATGTATTGAAACATCCCTTGTAACCTAAATATAATACAATTATAGATATAACAACAACAACACATACACAGGCTGGGAATTACATGTCAACATTATAGACGCTGTTTTATGCTAAAAAGAAACATAATATAGTAAAGTAAGATAGAAAAACAATAACTATGACAATATCTACATTAACAAGTGAAGTGTTGGTGTGTAAAGTATCCGCTGGTGTGAAGTACATGTACACCATAATACTTGTGTGTTATTCTAGACCGTTGGTGATGTAATGGTTTGGCAGTACACACAGACGCTAACCGACGTCCGTGTGGTAATTTCATCGCTCTGACATCATCTGAACAATCCCATATAACTTAATTCATTTCTAAACCTCGCGGAAAAAATATGTGCGGTTGAAATCACTCGTGTGAAGCCAGCCTTAAGGACAATATTTATAGCTGGACTTGTATAGAGAGAAGAGAGAGAAAAAATATTAAAAGCAGAAAGAACTAGACCAACAAACACACACACTCAACCTTGTTAAGTACCACACATACAGTGTACATACATACATACAGTAGTAGTTAGTAGTAGTAGTGTTAAGTACTGTACACACTGAGTTACATGTAGTGTGTTGAAAATGTAGAGTGTTGTTGATACTGTAGGACTCACTACCCAGTGTGTGTGTGTGTGTACATGTGGTTACACTCTAGTTTGTGTGAGTATTATTGTGTGTATGTTTGTATACATCACTGGTTAGTAGTGTTGTAAAATACATACAGGTGGGAATCATTCAACACATTGACTATTTGAATTTTCAACATGTTGAATGAAAGCGTTGTACAACATGTGGCTCAGTGTAGATGGCACTGTATGGAAGGAGTATGTGTATATATTGTATAATACTAATCTATATACATACTTACAGGGTCATCAGAGTACAGCTTCTACCAACACACCCACTACACCACCTGGAGCATTGAAGGAAGCTATGGAATGTCACTATGATGATTGTAAATGTATTAAACAAGAAGGTGGTAATGGTGGTAGTAGCACCTCAGGGGGTACAGGCGGGGGTAAGCCATGCGGGGGCAAGCACTGCAACTGTACCTGCAAGACTCACAAAATCGTCATGGCCCACAAGAAGGAAAACGTCGGGAAAATTCACAAATGTCCGTACTGCGAATTCACAAGCAAACGTTCGGACAATGTAAAGCGACACATGCTGCGACACACAGGAGAGAGGCCACACAAATGTCCACAGTGCGAGTTCAGCGCCAAACGGCCACACTCGCTCAAAAAACACATGGAAAACGTACACAAGAATCAACAGCTGGTGGTCGATATGCACTCCAAGGAACTCAGAGCAGATGGACTGGTCAGATAAATGGGTCTGGTTTGGGGAGGTTTGGGGGATTTTGGAGCACTTGCGGAGGATTTGGAGAGTTTTGGAGGCTTGCATTGGTTAGATGGATAAATTTGGAAGGTATTGAAGGAGTAGTTTGAGAGTTAATAAAAAGTTTGATGAAAGAAAATGGTAAAAATGTCGGTTTGATCAGAATTATTTTGTATGTTTGGGTGATTTTGGAGGATTTGGAGAGTTTTGGAGGCTTGCATTGGTTAGATGGATAAATTTGGAAGGTATTGAAGGTATAGTGTGAGAAATTTGAATGTGTTTGAAGAAGTAGTTTGAGAATTAATGAAGGATTAAATGGTAAAAATGTCTGTTTGATCAGATAAATGGTTTTATTTTGGGGGGATTTTGGAGAACTTGTGGAGGATTTGGAGAGTTTTAGATGGTTGGGTTGAATTTGGAAGATATTAAAGGTATAGTATGAGAAATTTGAAAGTATTTGAACAAGTAGTTTGAGAAATATTGAAGAGTTTGGTGAGAGAAAATGGTAAGAATGCATGTTTGCATAGGTAAATGTTTTGTAGGTTTTGGTGATTTTGGAGCACTTGTGGAGGAAATGGAGGGTTTTGGAGGCTTGCATTGGTTAGATGGATAAATTTAGAAAGTAATGAAGGTATAGTCTGAGAAATTTGAATGTGTTTGAAGGAGTAGTTTGAGAATTAATGAAGAGTTTGGTGAGTGAAAATGATAAAAATGACAAGAATGCGTGTTTGATCAAATTAATCAGGAAATATATTGTGATTTTGAAAGTTGGTTTGGTTAGATAGATAAATTATGAAGGTATTGAAGGTACAGTTTGATAAGTAATGAAGGTATAGAAGGAGTAGTTAGAGAATTAATGAAAGAATTGGGTTGGATAAATTAAAAAAAATATGGTTTCATTTGATGAGATTGAGAGAGTGTGTGTGTGTGTTTGTATGTTAGTGAGTGTGTGTGTGTGTGTTGGTGTGTTAGAGAGCGAGAGTGTGTGTGTGTGTTGGTGTTTTAGAGAGTGTGTGTGTGTTGGTATGTTAGTTTGTGTATGTGTGTGTGTTAGTGTGTGTTGGCTGGTTAGTGAGAAAGTGTGTGTGTGTATGTTAGTGTGTGTGTGAGATCTGATTGGCTACTAGGAATGGGGTAGAGTTCGTCGGGTTGAGGGGAAGAGAGTGGAGTGCGTTGCTCGGAAAATAAATACCTCCCTTTCCAAAAAAAAAAAAAAAGTGCGTTGCCATGGAAAATTAATACCTTAAAAAAAAGTGAGTTTGACTTAGAAAATAGATAAAGTGCGTTGGCTTGGAAAATAAATACCTACCCTAAAAAAAAGTGCGTTGCTATGGAAAATAGGTACCTACCTTAAAAATAAAAGTGCGTTGCTATAGAAAATAAATACCTACCTTAAAAACAAGTGCGTTAGTTTAGAAAAAAATACTGGTATGGAAAATAAGTACCTACCAATAAAAAAAGTACGTTGGATTGGAAAATAAGTACCTACCTTAAAATAAAAAGTGCGTTGCTGTAGAAAATAAATACCTACGCAGAGGAAAAAGTGCGTTGGTGTGTGTGTACAAAATAAAACATATAATAATAATGATAATAATCTCAAAAAGTGTGTTGTATAAATAAACAGACAAACGGTGGGTAGATAGAGTGTGTGTGTGTGTGTGTGTGTGTGAAAGATACACACACACACGCACAGACAGACAGACAGACAGACACACGCACACTGTGTAAGTAATTCTTAATAAACTATGTATGTATATATTTGTAATAATAAGGAATCATTTATTATTATTATTAAGAAAATAATAATAATAAATAATAATAATAATTTTTTTATTATAGTTATTTTTAGGATTATTATTTTTGCTATTTCTATTATTATTATTATTATTATTATTATTTTTATTATTACTTTTATTTTTATTATTATTGTTATTAATATTTTTATCATTTTTATTATTATTATTATTATTATTATTATTATTATTATTATTATTATTATTATTATTACACCCCTGGGAATCTCTCTACATCTGATTGGCTGAGAGTGTTCGACCAATCAGAATCAAGCTATGTATGTATGTACTTTGTTTTAAAAGGAAAGATTTGTTTGGCTATTATTATTATTATTATTTTTATTATTATTATTGTTATTATTATTATTATTATTTTTGTTATTATTATTATTTTATTTTTATAGAATATATATTTTTGTGTATATATTAAATGTGTGTGTGTGTGTGTGTGAGAGAGTGAGACTATGTGTGTGTGTGTGTGTGTGAGAGAGAGAGAGATGAAGAGAAATAGAGTGAGAGAGAGATAGTGTGAAAGTTAGAGAAAGTAAAAGAGAGAGAAAGTGAGAGAGAGATAGTTTTAATCTCAGCTGTGTGTGTGTGTGTGAGATAATAATTAATTTAGCTAATTAAATTTAGAGCGAATCTCAAATTATCTGTACATTATTAATTTTTAAAGCTATCTCTAATTTTTATTATTATTTTTATTATTATTGTTATTATTATTATTACTATTTTATATATTATTATTATTTTTATTATTATTATTATTATTATTATATATTATTATTATTTTTATTATTATTTTATGACTAAAATATGCAGCTATTTTTAATTTTAATGTATATTATTTTTATATTTAATAATAATAATAATAAAGGATGTATTATTATTATTATTATTATCATTATTTTTTTTATTATTATTATTATTATTAGTGTATATCTTCCAATCAAACTAATGTATGTATGTATATAATTATAATATACACACATACATACGCATGTATATATATTGTATGTACACACACACACACAGTCTCTCTCTCTCACACACATACACTCTCGCTCTCACTCTCTCACACACACACTCACTCTCACTCTCTCACACACACACAGTCTCTCTCTCTCTCTCTCTCTCACACACACACAGTCTCTCTCTCTCACTCTCTCTCTCTTTCTCACACACATACACTCTCGCTCTCACTCTCTCACACACACACAGTCTCTCTCTCTCTCTTCACACACATACACACACCTAGTCTCTCTCACTCACTCTCTCTCTCTTCCATACACATACAAACACACATACATAGTTTCTCTCTTAATCAGTGGTGGGGGGGGGGGTTGTAGCAGTACTCATAGAAACAATTTAAAGTCACTTGGAAACTAAAAAAAATTAAAATCTTTAGTCCTTAAAAATGAATTGTGCATCTAATTTCTTTACATGAATACTAATGAAGATATCTATATATATCCATTTCTAAACCTAAAGTAAAGTTTCATAATTAATATAAAGACAAAATAAATTAATATGTCTTGAGTGTAGTAATAATGTTTTCAGTAAATGTTTAACTTCATTATTTCAGATTCATTATGGTGTAAATAAACCAATTTAATTTTCCACAACTTCAAATTGACAATTGGTGCACCCCCCTAAATGCTGCCCCCCTCCCCCCCCAGCCCCCCCCCCCTCCCTTGTGACGCCACTGATGTACACAGTCTCTCTCACACACACACACACACACACACACACACACACACACACACACACACACACACAATAGGTCATACGCAAACTCAGGTATTTATAGAAAAAAAAACATAATTCTCATAATTATTAATATAAGGAAAATAATAATAATAATAATAATAATAGTAATAATAATTATTATTAATTTAATCCAGATTTTTATTGAATCATTATCATTAATTTTTATGGGAGATAAATATTAAAATAAAATTAATTATATGAATTTTTTATTATTATTATTATTGCTTATTGTTATTATTATTATTATTGTCATTATTATTATTATTACAAATGATCATTATTATTTTTATTATTGTTATTATTATTATTATTATTACATTGATTATTATTATTATTATTATAAGTATAAATGACAATAGAGGTTTAATGAAAAATAGTTTAATTGTAAATAGAATAGAGTTTGATAGTTTAAATAATTAAGATGTAATTATAATGTATTACTTAATGATATAAATATGTATATGTATGTATGTATATATACATACATACACATATTATTCATCACACATACATACTTATATACATACATACATATATACTGTACATGCATACATATATACATACATACACATACATTATTCATCACATATACTTAGCCTACAATAATATACATACATACATACATACATACACACAGATACACATACACACAGATACACATACACACATACATTATTATATACACATATATACATACATTATTATACACACACTTACTAACAAACATACATACACACACACTCATTATTATACCCAAATACACACACAAACACACACACACATACATATAAATAAATATATAATAATTATAATACTGCCAAAATATTAACACACTTTTTGTAACATTATATTTTTTATATTTTTTAGAGAGTGAGAAAGAGAGAGAAAATGTGTGTGTGTGAGAGAGAGATAGAGAGAGAGAGTGTGTATGTGTGTGTGTGTGAGAGAGAAAGAAAGAGTGTGTGTGTGTGTGTGTGTGAGAGAGAAAGAAAGAGTGTGTGTGTGTGTGTGAGTGAGGGAAAGAGAGAGAGAGAGAAGATAAAATAGTTTGTGTGAGAGAGAGAAAGAAAAATATATGTATGTATGTCCTATATGTATGTATGTATGTATGTATAGATATTTTGGTATTAAGTATTTTTTTATATATATAGCATTCCTGTATATTATTATTATTATTATTTTTATTATTATTATTATTTGTGCTGCTTTTTCAATATTATTATGAATGAAATAAAATAATAAAAATATTAAATAATAATAATGTGTTTTATTATATAGACCAGTGGTTCCCAAACTTTTTCTGGTCGTTACCCACTTTTCATACATGATCCTTGTCCATGACCCCCCCCCCCTACAACCATAACACGTTAACTGAAAAATATGAACATCCTTGCTGATACGTAAGATTCAAGACCAGGTTATCATACAGAATACACAGCTTAGGAAGCCTTAGATTAGAATTATGTTGAGTTAAAATAATCTTGCTTCCCTTATGTCAAGAACACAGAATCATATTAAAAAGGACGTATTACTCATGTGTTTGGCAGCAAGGCATTACACAAACCTGTATTGAACCTGTAAGTTCCCTCCACTGGCTACCTACCTGCTAAATTCCTTTGGTTTTATTTATGCATAGCCTCAGACTATGGCCCCCTAAATTCTTCTATATGGCCCCCAGTTTGGGAACCACTGATATAGAGAGATTTTATTCGTATGTCTGTATGTGTGTGTGTATGTATGTATGTCAGCGTGAATATGTGTGTGTGTGTGTGTTTCATGGCATACAAGCACGCACATAAATTATATTCTCTCACATACACACATACTCTGACACACATACACATAACACACACACTAAATAGTTCCCATCTTTCACTTCTTCAACTGTTCCCTTTTTTCATTTTATTTCCTTCCTGCTTGTTGTCACACCTTTATCTCTATCACCTTTTCTGGCGCTATAAGACCTCCATGTTGCCAAGCCTGTTTGTAAGGGAAAGAGAGAGAGATTATGTGTATGTGTGTTTTTTTAAGAGTGTGTGTGTTTATGAGAAGGAGAGATTACGTATGTGTGTTCGTAAGAGAGAGAGAGATTATCTGTGTGTGTGTTCATAAAAGACTACTCCAAGTGTATATAGTCTGTCTCATTTACACACATATATATATAGGCTTTCTCACACACACACTCTCTCTCACACGTACACACATATATAGCCTTTCACACACACACTCTCTCATACATACACACATATATAGTCTTTCTCACACACGCACACACATATATAGTCTTTCACACACACACACATAGTCTCACATACACACATATAATAATTATTATAGTCTCACACACATATATAGTCTCGCACACACAATACTCTTTCTCACACACACACAACCGTAAAATTATTATTATTATTATTACATGAAAATTAATATATAATAAATTTCCTTCATCCTTCGGTTTAATTTTCCTTCGGCTTTCAACTCATAGAAAACGGAGATAGATCACCAACCATAAAGAAAACGGGATGTAGAGAAGGAGAGACAGAGGGAAGGAGAAAGAGAGAGAGAGTGTGTGTGTGTAAGAGAAAGAGAGAGAGTGTGTGTGTAAGAGAAAGAGAGAGAGGGAAGGAGAGAAAGAGAGAGAGAGTGTGTGTGTGTAAGAGAAAGAGAGAGAGGGAAGAAGAGAAAGAGTGTGTGTTTGTAAGAGAGAGATTGTGTGTTTGTGTGTGTGCGAGAGATAGAGAGAGATTATGTGTGTGTGTATTCATAAGAGAGAGAGAGAGATTGTGTATGTAATGTATGTATATGTGTGTGTGCGAGTGAGAGAGAGAGATATATATTGTCTGTCTGTCTGTCTGTGTGTGCGAGTGCAAGAGAGAGAGAGATTGTGTGTGTGAGAGAAAGTATGTATGTGTGGGTGTGCGAGAGATATTTTGTCTGTCTGTATGTGTGTGCGAGTGAGAGATTGTGTGTATGTGTGTGAGAGAAAGAGAGAGATAATTCGTCTGTCTGTGAGTGTGCGAGAGATATTCTGTCTGTCTGTATGTGCGAGAGAGGTGTAGTGACCACACACACTATGGCCACTCCTGGGCTATTCTTAACCTAGGTGAGCCCAATAATCCCCTCCCCAGCTCTCTAGGGATAACATCTGTGTCCTCCACACCTTGCCCCACCAATGACTCAGCCGCGTACCTGCATACATGCGGCTGAGTATACCTTTGTGACCCACGCCACATCCGGGAACCTGGGCCCACCTTATAAAAGGGGTCAGTGATGACCGGCTCGGTCACTTGGCTTCCGACCTACCACAGACACCACACGCGACCACTGGCGAAGAGGACCGACCGACAGACCTGCACAGTGCATACCACCACCAAGTCACCAACCTCCTATCCTGTGTGACTCCCTGTGCCCAACCAATAAAGTATATCGAGTATTCTAGAGTCTGTTAACCCCGAATTACCACACTGGTGACCCCGGGACTGCTCTAGAATATATACTTTGATATACCTTACATGTAAGCCTCGACTACTACACCACTCCACGCCACGTGTTACCATTGGACCACTCCACAAGATACGTCCCACGGGTAACTCTTGGACCACCACTCCACACTCCACATCACGTGCGCCACCGCTCCACTCGCCACGCCACACCCCTACGCCACTCCACGCCACGTGTTACGGTTGACTCTTGGACCACCACTCCACACTCCACATCACGTGCGCCATCACTCCACTCAACACTCCACATCACGTGCGCCATCACTCCACTCACCACTCCACATCCCTACGCCACTCCACGCCTGCACGCTACGGACGACCGCTCTTCCAGCCACAAGGACCCCCTTTACATATACACGCCACCCTCCATTTTTGTGTTAACGTAGCCAAAAATTTGTGTTTTGCCCCACTCAGTTCTCCCCTCCCAAAACCCAAGTGTGCCCCCTAGCTACCCATTTTCACTGCCCCAACTTCCACGTGTTTCTCCAACCCCCACAGTTTCTCACACACACTTACAGGCTGCTGTGAAGGAACTATTACGGTACCATCTTTCTACCTCCGGCTGTACCGTCTCCAACAACTTGAGTACCATTATTATTTACTTTCCATTCTTTCCCTCGGTGATCCCCCCCCAGTGCTACTCTCCCCCATTTTTTTTCCATATCTTTTCGTTTGTACGGCCCATTGCCACATGTTGTATAATATATATATTTTTTTTTATATTGGTGTAACATTACCATAACTTCACCCGCACACCTCACCTTCACCCGCACACCTCACCTTCACCCACACACCGTCACCCGCACACCTCACCCACGTGCGCCACATCATCTCGACACTCCCAAGGGAATTAACCTGCTGACCCTTTCCCATAACTGCATCCCTTGCCTCTTCCTTTGTATATCCTGGTCCCCCATCGTGTTTCCATTTTCTATCACTCCCGCTACCTCCCCGCCTATTTAACCATCCACCCCCACTCCTCCTCAACCTAGCCTACTCATTCCCAATCACTCCACATCCATTACTATACTTATTTCACACCAATAACATGGCCACCTCAGTCCACAATAACAACAACACACAGTCACCTAACATGGCTCCCCACCCTCTATCCCAACACTCACCATCCACAAACACTACTACACTGACACATACTCCCCACGTCCCTCCTTACTCACCAAATGTACACTCGTGGTTCCGTCACATGGAGACGTTATGGTATACCAGCACGTACACAAATGAGGAGAAATTCAACGCTGTCCTGCGAGCGCTACCATCTGACGTGTTTCAAGATATTCCCTCAGAAATTACTCAGCAGCGCTCGTACGAGAGTCTGAAGGATACCATAATATCCTCACACGGTATGACGGCATCCCAATACAGGAGGGCCATGGAAGACGCCCAGCTGGAAGGGCGCCGCCCGTCAGCCTTACTAAGAAACCTCCTACAGCTGAATGAGAAGGCGGGCAAGTCATATTCAGAAGATGCCGTGAGGGATTGTTTCACCAGGAAACTCTCTATAACAGTACAACAACTCCTCCAAGCACACAAAAACAAGCCACTTTTGGAATACGCCACACAAGCAGACGAAATAATGGACATATCCACAACGAGTCTGGGCGAGTGCCAGCATTTCACCGCCAACATCACCAATCCACCCACATCCGCCATCCCTCCAATAACGCTACCTCCACCACAACAGACACAACACCAACAATCTATACCTCCAATACAACAACAAACACTACCAATATCCAGCCACCAATACCAAAACCTACAACAGACACAACACCAACAACCTATACCTCCAATACAACAACACATACCACCAACATCCACCCACCAATACCAACACCTACAACAGACACAAGTTTATCAACCTGTACCAACATCACAACCAACACCAATGCAATACCAGTATAATACCACCCCCCAATCCACTCAACAACAAGCCCTTCCATCCTCACAACAATATTACCCCACACCGCAACAACAACCCATCTCAGTACCTCAAACCTACACACCTACACAACAACCTTCCACTCAACAACATTATGCCCCACCTCCACGCAGACTACCGCCATTGCAGCGCCAGACTCCCATCACGCCACAGCAACAATGGCAACATAACCATATATGCGAGTATCACCAGCGTTTTGGGTATAATGCACGCAATTGCCGCGCCCCTTGTCAGTGGAATCGTCAGGGAAACGAATAAGGCGGTCGCAACACAGTGCCCATAACTCGACTGCCCGCATCATATCTGACCACACAGGGCCACATAACAATTACTCTACGCCACAGCACAACACCACGCCTGACTCAAACCTCAACACAAATACCAATCTCGCCACACCGACACTACCACCCTCGCTACCGCAACCATCTGGCAACACGCCAACGCCCCACCACACCACTCGTACTCTAATGTGGGTGGAAGACCTCGAGTCAGGGGATTACTTCCTTATTGACTCAGGGTCAGAAGTTAGTGTTGTCCCACCCAGTGTAAAGGATAGGAGGTGCCAAAACACTACGGCCTACGACCTACTCGCAGCGAACAAGTCACCCATCGCTACATATGGCACCAGAAGCAGGGGAATAACCCTCATCAGAAAGGAGTATGTCGTGTGGCCTTTCGTTGTGGCTGATGTCCAGGCACCAATCCTCGGTCTCGATTTCTTGACGGCTCATGACTTACTGATAGATGCTAAGAGACAACGACTCATTCACCAACCCACTGGAGCCATTATTCCCACCAAACACTGTCAACACACTTCTCCCACAATAACACACATCTCACACTCCAACAAATCCCAATACCAACATATCATGCAAGAATTTCCTCAACTTCTTTCCACACATAACTCTCCACACGTCACAGACCCAGGGATCCGTCATACAATCACCACGACTGGTCCCCCCGTGTTTGCTAAACCCCGTAGGATGCCCCCAGAACGCCTCGTAGCCGCCAAGAGGGAATTCCAGGTGATGGAACAGCAGGGCGTGATTAGACAATCAGACAGTGCCTGGGCATCTCCTCTACATATGGTCCCCAAACAACAGGAAGGAGAATGGAGAGCATGTGGAGACTATAGGGCACTTAATGCTGTCACCATCCCTGACAGGTACCCTATCCCGCACATTCTTGACTTCCATTCCAAGCTTCAGGGATGTGAGGTATTCTCAAAAATAGACCTGGTACGTGCTTTCCACCAAATCCCTGTGGCGGAGGACGACATCAAGAAAACCGCTATTACCACACCATTCGGGTTATGGGAGTACACATTCATGAACTTTGGGTTACGCAATGCTGCACAAACTTTCCAGAGGTTCATGGATCAGGTGATGCGAGGATTAGACTATTGTGTTGTCTACATAGACGACATACTGATCGCATCCCATACCCACAGTCAACACCAGCAACACCTGAGGGAAATCCTTTCTCGCCTACAGCAATACGGTTTAAAAATCCACCCTTCCAAGTGTGTTATTGGGGCTGATCACCTGGATTTCCTAGGCCACCAGGTCACACCCTATGGAATAACCCCATTACCGCAGAAAGTGGAGGCAGTGAGAGAGTTCCCCCTACCTACGACAGCCAGGAAACTAAGAGAATTCCTGGGCGTGGTTAATTATTACCACCGGTTTATCCCTCATGCCGCTACAGCCCTGGCACCGCTCCACGAACTGTTGAAGGGGCTCACCAAAAATTCCCAAAAGAAACTCGTATGGACACCGTCAGCCGAGATAGCATTCACAAACATTAAGACCAAGCTTGCTGACACTACACTCCTAGCCTATCCCACACCTCACGCACCCACATCTATTTACACAGACGCCTCAGACGACGCTATCGGAGCAGTTCTGCAACAGGAAGTGGACGGCTTACTCAAACCAATTGCCTTCTACAGCAAACGTCTGGAACCGCCACAACGTAAATACAGCGCCTTTGACAGAGAGCTAGTGGCAATATACGAGTCTGTAAAACACTTTCGCCACTTCCTTGAAGGCAGAACGTTCCACATCCGCACAGACCATAAGCCTCTTACCACAGCCATGCAACAGCTGGGTACCAACTGGTCTCCACGGGTTACACGTCACCTATCGTTCGTCTCGGAATTTACTACCGATATTCGCCACGTTCGAGGAGAAGACAACGCTGTAGCAGACGCCCTATCAAGGTCTCCACCAACACAAACAACCATCGCCACCATTCAACACATCCCACCATTGGATTTTCCTGCAATTGCAACAGCGCAACAGTCTGACTTACACCTGCAAAACCTCCTAACAGGCAACACTGGATTACACCTGGAATTCCTGACAGCCCCAGACGATACCACGAAGCTCTGGTGCGACACATCCTGCGGCACGCCACGCCCCTACATACCGCCACAGTTCAGAGAGGCAGTGTGCTCGCACTATCACTCACTCAACCACCCAGGGATTGCAGGAACACAGCGACTGGTGAGCCGTCGTGCAGTATGGCCCAGTATGAAGAGACAAATTAAGGAGTGGGTTACATCATGCCTGTCATGTCAACGAGCTAAAGTTGGTCGTCACACCCGCCCACCCCTTCACGAGTTCACAGTCCCAACCTCTAGATTCCACACAGTACATGTAGATATTGTTGGCCCACTGCCAGCATCACGGGGGGCACGATATTTGCTTACGTGTGTGGACAGGACAACTCGCTGGTGTACTGCTACCCCTATGAGTGACATAACGGCGGAAGGTTCCGCCCGCCACTTCCTCAGCGACTGGGTCGCGAACTTCGGCCCACCCGCTATCATTATCACAGACCAGGGTACCCAATTTGAGTCGAGGGCATGGCAGGACATGCTTAATATCCTGGGAACTAAACGGCAACGAACAACTGCCTACCACCCCTGTAGTAACGGGATGGTGGAGCGTTTCCACCGACGCCTTAAAGATGCCTTCCGTGCCCTTCAACATGATCAATGGACTGACGCCCTTCCACTCATACTCCTAACCATTCGTACGACCATGAAGGAAGACCTACACCATTCCCCAGCAGAGCTGGTGTTCGGAGAAGACCTTCGCCTCCCTGGTCAGATGACCGCACCTAATGTTGACACATCCAACCTCTCATTCCTACCAACACTCAAGCGCGCCATCGCTAATGCGGCACCTACACCTACACGCCATCAGACCAGGCCCACTTACATACCACCCGGATTACACACAGAACCTTCTGTCTTATTGAGGACAGACTCACACCGGACACCACTTCAGCAACGGTACACCGGACCCCATCCGGTGCTCTCCAGGACAGACGCAACAGTCACACTAGACATAAATAATAGGCCGTACGTCACGTCTTGGGAGAGGGTTAAACCAGCACACACTACGTCACACCCGCCACACACACACCCTACACTACACCCAACTCACCGCCCACCACTCCTACCTACACCACTGCATGTAGCACCAGCCACGCACGTACACCCTCAACACACACCATCATATCACACCTCACATCACCAACACATAACACCATCATACCCCACTATCACCATTCCACCCCCACCATCTCAGTCTCACGCCCATACACCATATCCTCCCATTTACACTCCTCCACAACCTTCCCCACCTGCTACGCTTTCACCCACCCCCTCTACTCTCCAACCCCCACCACCTCATACCCCCCCTCCTCTCCCTACGGTGCCTGAAGCCTCACCACTCGCCCCACCTCAGATTCATCCTTCTCCTAACCTTTCATCTCCATCTATAATCCCATCTACTCCTAATTCCCCCCCCTTACCCGACCAGGACGATCCCATAATCCATCCGGCACCACCTACACCCCCACCCCTACCCACTCCTCCCTTACTAGAACCTGTTTCACCTACACCACCACCCGTATACCTCCCTAACTCCATAACTGATCCTGAACATAATGAATCTATATGTATAATCCCTCTTATTCACCCTCAGGATAAACCTCCTATAGTCCATATTATACCTGCCACACCCCCTCGTCCTGCCAGTCCACACGTCAGACCACAGACACCTGTACGTCCAGCCACACCCCCGTCACCACAACAAATGTCTCGGGAGGACGAAACAGGCTTGATCCCTGAGGGTTTCACCACACGCTCTGGACGCACTATTAAGCGGCCTCATAAATATATTTCCATGCTGACCAACACAGACATGCACCTACTCTACAACCAACCTCACACATCTTACACTTACTACTAAAGACACACACTTGCCTTTCTCGACCATCTAACAATCCACACTTTACACGTAAATTATTGTACAACACGCCCCAACCAGCATGGCTCAGGATTATATATTGAAGTTTTTTTTTTATCTTGGAATTTTATAGTATTGTGTAGTTATTATTCATTTTATATTATTGTATATGTATTTGTTTCTTGTATTAGTTTTATTTTTTGTTTTGTATATGTTTTCCTTCCCCCAGTTTGTTGCTAAAAATTTCTGGGGGGAGGGGGGGTAATGTAGTGACCACACACACTATGGCCACTCCTGGGCTATTCTTAACCTAGGTGAGCCCAATAATCCCCTCCCCAGCTCTCTAGGGATAACATCTGTGTCCTCCACACCTTGCCCCACCAATGACTCAGCCGCGTACCTGCATACATGCGGCTGAGTATACCTTTGTGACCCACGCCACATCCGGGAACCTGGGCCCACCTTATAAAAGGGGTCAGTGATGACCGGCTCGGTCACTTGGCTTCCGACCTACCACAGACACCACACGCGACCACTGGCGAAGAGGACCGACCGACAGACCTGCACAGTGCATACCACCACCAAGTCACCAACCTCCTATCCTGTGTGACTCCCTGTGCCCAACCAATAAAGTATATCGAGTATTCTAGAGTCTGTTAACCCCGAATTACCACAGAGGTATATTGTCTGTCTGTCTGTGTGTGCGAGTGAGAGAGAAAGAGAGATTGTATGTGTGTGTGAGAGAGAAAGAGATATTCTGTCTGTATGTGGGAGTGAGAAAGAGATTGCCCGTGAGAGATATTCTGTCTGTCTGTGTGTGCGAGTGAGAGAGAAAGAGAGATTGTATGTGTGTGAGAGAGAAAGAGAGATATTCTGTCTGTATGTGGGAGTGAAAGAGAGAGATTGTCCGTGAGAGATATTCTGTCTCTCTGTGTGTGTGTGAGAGAGAGAAAGAGAGAGACATTGTGTGCGAGAAAGAGAGAGAACGAGAGAGATTGTGTATGTGTGTGTGTGCGAGAGAGAAAGAAAGATTGTCCGTGAGAGAGAGATATTCTGTCTGTCTGTCTGTGTGTGCGAGTGAGTGAGAGAGAGAGAGAGATAGAGATAGAGAGAGATGCATGAACCCTCACTGCCTCTCCTTCCTTCCTGACCTTACCCAAATCAAAACCCCACACCGATCCTTTATTAAACTCTAAATTAAAACACCTAATCGGATATTTAGGGGTATTGTGAGTACCCGAGTGTGTGTGTGCATTATTGACACACGTGATAGGCCTAACAGGGAGATGATAGAGTCGGTAAATAAATCCCTACAAGTCAAAATAAAAAAAAAAATTGGGTGAAAAAGATAGGTATAGTGGTTGCCATCTCTCTCGTCTACCCAGTCCTTTCTTGTCTCGTCCACAGCTCCTCTATAGCAAAAATTCCACATAACTCCATTTTTAATCTATTTTTAAAATTTAATCGATGGGTTTGGGTATGTATGGGGGTATTTTAATAGCGTATGTATGTGTGTGTGTGCTCAAAATAGCGTTTAAAGTAGCGTAAATAGGTTAAAATAGCGTATTCCTACACCGTCACTCTCGTCCCCAGCTACACTCTCCAGACAGAGGCAGTCATGGTGGTGTCAGGTAGTGTGTGTGGGTTTGGGAGAAATATTTTCACTTTACTCGCAATTTGTGTGCGTTGCGTGCGGTGTTGCGAGTTGTGCGTGCGCGGGAATTGTGCGTGAGGATACAGTGCACGCATAGAGTGTTGAAATAAGTGTGTGGAGTGAGTAAGAAAAGATTTATTAAAGGTTTAAATAGGAGGGCTAGGCATTATGGTAAAGCAGTGATGTGAGTATGTGAGGCTGTGTGTGTGTATGTGTGTGTGTGTGTGTGTGCAACAGAGAGGCTGTGTCTGTATGTGTATGTGTGTGTGTGTGCAACAGAGAGGCTGTGTCTGTATGTGTATGTGTGTGTGTGCACCAGAGAGAGAGAGGCTGTGTGTGTGCAACAGAGAAGATGTGTGTGTGTAACAGAGAGTGTGTATGTGTGTGTGCAAAGAGTGGCTGTGTGAGAGAGAATTTGTGTATGTATGTATGTATGTTTCTGTGAGTGTATGCATGTACTTATGTTAGTGTGTACAGTATATGTGTAGGCTATGTATTTATGCGTATGTGTACATATATGTATACACGTATGTCAGTGTATGTATAAGTATAAGTATTGTATATATGTGTTCGTAAGAGAGAAAATATGTGTGTGTATATACAATATATGTGTGTATGTGTGTTTGTAAGAGAGAGAGTGTGTATGTGTTTGTGAGAGAGAGTATATATGACTGTCTGTGTGTGTGTGAGAGAGAGAGAGTATATATGTGTGTGTGTGAGAGAGAGAGAGAGAGAGTATGTGTCTGTGTGTGTGTGTGAGAGAGTGTATATACAGTATGTGTATGTGAAAGAGAGTATATATGACTGTCTGTCTGTGTGTGTGTGAGAGAGAGAGAGTATGTGTGTGTGAGAGAGAGAGAGAGTATGTGTGTGTGTGTGTGTGTGTGAGAGAGAGTATGTGTGTGTGTGTGTGTGAGAGAGAGAGAAAGAGAGAGAGAGGAGGTACTTTTAATGAAGTATTCGCCTCAGGCTGTCCTACCTTCCAACACACACACACACACACACACACACACACACAGTCTCTCTCTCTCACACACACACACACAGTCTCTCTCTCTCACACACACAGTCTCGTATATACACACACATTCATAATCTCGCATATACACACACACACAGTCTCGTATATACACACATCCATACATACACATAGTCTGGTATACACACACTGTCTCTCGTATACACACAGACAAAGTCTCGTACACACACACATACATACATACACATAGTCTGGTATACACACACACTCACACACACACAGTCTCTCGTACACACACACATACATTCATAATCTCGTTGACACACACACACACATACACAGTCTTTTATATACACACACACAGTCTCTCGTATTATACACACACACACACACACACACACACACAAGCATATACAGACGTGCACATATACATAATCTCCCACACATAATCACACACACACTCATATAAATAAATCATTTATTATTATTATTATTATTATTGTTATTATTATTATTATTATTATTATTATTACACACTGCTTTTGTTTTGTGTGTTAGATTATAATGTAGGACTATGTGTGTGTGTGTGTGTGTGTGTTTGTGTGTGTGTTCGAGATTATGTAGACTATGTGTGTGTGTGTGTGAGAGAGATTTTTAATGTCTGTGTGTGATTATAACGTGTGTGTGTGTGTGTGTGTGTGTGTTCGAGATTATGTAGACTATGTGTGTGTATGTGTGTGTGTGTGTTCGATTATACGGTAATATGTGTGTGTGTTATGTAAAAAAATACGATTATTGTTATTATGATGTGTAAAAATTATAGTATGTGTGTGTGTTATTATTATTATTATTATTATTATTAGATTGAAATTTGCTTAGTATTATAAAAGTGAAAAATATAATGATCACAACACACATTAAACACACATACACACACACACACACACACACACACACACACACACACACACACACACACACACACACACACACACACACACACACACACATATATATACATACGCAGACACAAAAACACACACACACACACACGTTATAATCATTGGCCTACGCACACAAAAACACATAATTATAATCTCGCACACACACACACACACACACACAAGTTTTAATCACACACACACACACACAAAACTATGGTGATTTCAACGCAGCAAAAATAATTATCATTATATTTCATTGGTGTTTACTGTCCCTCATTTCCTTCTCTCTCTCTCTCTCTCTCTCTCTCTCTCTCTCTCTCTCTCTCTCTTTCCTTCCTTTCCTTCTATTTCCCTCTTTCTGTCATTTCTTTCCTTCTATTTCCCTCTTTCTATCATTTCTTTCCTTCTATTTCCTTCCTTCTCTGTGTGTGTGTGTCCTTCCTTTCCTTCTATTTCTTTCTCTGTCCCTCCATTCCTTCTATTTCCTTCCTTCCTTTCTTTCCTTCTATTTCCTTCCTTTCCTTCTATTTCCTTCCTTCTGTATGTGTGTGTGTGTGTGTGTGTCCCTCCTTTCCTTCTATTTCCTTCTCTGTCCCTCCTTTCCTTCTATTTCCTTCCTTCCTTTCTTTCCTTCTATTTCCTTCCTTTCCTTCTATTTCCTTCTCTCTCCTTTCCTTCTATTTCCTTCCTTCTCTCTGTCCTTCCTTTCCTTCTCTCTCTCTATCTCCCTTCCTTTCCTTCTTTCTCTCTCTCCTTTCCTTCTATTTCCTTCCTTCTTTGTCACTCCTTTCCTTCTATTTCCTCTCTCTCTCTCTCTCTTCTCTCTCTCTCTCTCTCTCTCTCTCTCTCTCTCTCTCTCTCTCTCTCTCTCTCTCTCTCTCTCTCTCTCTCTCTCTCTCTCTCTCTCTCTCTCTCTCTCTCTCTCTCTCTCTCTCTCTCTCTCTCTCTCTCATACACACATACACACAAATACACTGTCGCCACATCTGCTACTGTAAACAAAAACAGTGTTGCCATATCTACCACACAAACACACACACATACACACATCAACAGAGAGAGAGAGAGAGAGAGAGAGAGAGAGAGAGAGAGAGAGACGAACACACACACACACACATCAACACAAACACACACACACACACACACACACACACACACAAATAGAGTAATAGATAAATGGAATAAATTACCAGATGTAGTGGTGTGTGTAAAAATAAAACACACACACACACACACACACACACACACACACACACACTCACCAAAAGAAGTAGTGTGTGTCAAAAACATACACACACACATACATACACACACACACAAACATACATAACTTTAAAGAAAAATATGATAATTGTTGATTTAATATTATAATTCGAAAAATATTTTGAAATTTACAGAATGATTTTGAAATATTAATTATTAAATATTTTTAATGTTTACAGATTTTGTAATATGCAAATTAACTAAATATTTTGACACTTATATTGAAAGTTAAAAAATAATAATATATATATGTGATTGAAAAATATGATTAATTGAAAAATGTGAAAACAAAAGATAAAAAATCCAGAAATATTTTTTAGAAATAATTGTATGTGTGGAAAACTTTTGGAAAATTAAAAAAGTGAAATTGGAAAATGGAATAATAATAATGATGATGATAATTTGGGAAATATAGAATTATTATTATTAAACGTGAAACTATTTTGAATTTGTCTTTGAAAATTGAAATTGAAAAATGTGAAAAATTGTATGGAATTTTTTTCGAAACTTTGAAAAAAAAGAAAAAGAAAATATAAATTGAAAAATCTGCAAATTGTACAGAATATTTTTTGAACCTTTGAAAAAATAAAATAAAAAATAAAATAAAGAAAAAAATAACAAGATGAATTTTAAAGTTAGAAAAAAAATATTATAAATAAATAAATAAATATAGAGAAAAAAAAAGATGAATTTGAAAGTGAAATAAATAAAAAAAATAAAAAAAAACAACAATAACAAAAAAACATGATTTTGAAAGTTCGGAAAAAGTTATTATCACCACAAGAGGCTACACCCCCCCACCCCCACCCTCACCCCACCCCCCCCTCCATACCTACCCCCATCCCCACCAGGCAGGAGTTGCCAGTTAGTCCCGGGATAATTTAATTCATCTCAAATTACAATTATAACGGCTGTGATTTTAATTATATATTATTTATAATTAATTAATCCGGCCGGGAATAATTTTTTTGTGAATTATATATATATATCGGAAAATTTTATTGTTGAAATATTACAATAAAATATCCAGAAAATATTATAAAAAGAAATATTACAAAAAATAATCAGAAAATTTATATACGCAATAAAAAAAATTGTATAAACAAGTTTTTAAAATTCATACGCAAGAAAAAATTTTTGATCGTTGAAAAACTGCGACGAAAACAAAAAATTGCTTGTGTCGTTAATTGCAATGAGGATTTTCGTTCGAACACAATTCGAGGATTTTTCGAGTTCCTGAGGATTTATCAAGTATATATTGAGGATTTCCGACCCCTATGTGTTGTTGGTGAAAATAACAGTCTATAGCGGAGACTGCTGGTGAAGATAACAGTGAAACGCAGTCTGCTGGTGAAAATAGCACTATTGCTGAGACTGTTGGTGAAGATAACAGTTTAACGTGTAGGACTGCTGGTGAAAATAACAAGTGTTTTGTAAAAACTGTTGGGGAAAATAAGTTTCCTAAAGACTGCTAGTGAAAATAACTACCACAGAAACTGTTGGTGATAATAACAGTTAAACACGGAGACTGTTGGTGCAAATAACAGTAAAGATTGCGTTGGTGAAAATAACAGTTTAACGCGTAGACTGTTGGTGAAGATAACAGTGAATAATATATTGTGGAAACTGTTGGTGAAAATAACAAGTGTTTCGTAAAGACTGTTGGTGAAAATCTACATACGTGTGTGTGTGTGTGTGTGTGTGTGTGTGTGTGTGTCATCAAAATGGGTCAAACCCATGGACGGCTACATGATAATGAACGTAAGTATTTAATTAGTACTTTAATTAATTCGTATAAATATTAATTAATTAATTCGTATAATATTTATTAGATATATATTTAATTATGATTTAGTTATTTTAATATTTAATAATTAATTAATTCGTATATATAAATATTTATTAGATTGGATTAATATTCAATTATTATTTAGTTATTTTAATATATAATAATTGATTAAATCTGTATAAATATATATTATATTAATAACAATGGTTTTCTTTATAATGTAAATATGCTTTTATTTATCTATTTCAATAATAATAAGGAACTACACACACACACACACACGGCACTAACTTTTTCACACACACACACATACACACTCTTGCACACACACAATACTATAATTGGCTGTCTATTATTATTATTATTATTATTATTATTATTATTATTATTATTAACACGTTCCTTATATATATATATATATATATATATATATATCACTTCCTTCTTTCTCTCAATTTCTTTTTCACAAACAGTCTCTCTCTCTCTCTCTCTCTCTCTCTCTCTCACACACACACACACACACACACACACACACACACACACACACACACACCATTCTCTCTCACACACACACACACACACACACACACACACACACATTCTCTCTCTCTCTCTCTCAACACTGCTAAGGTTTCCAATAAGCTTAACCTGTTTGTAGTGAAATTTTTAAAAGGACACACACACACACACACACAGTCTCTCACACACATTCTCACACAGACACACACTTCTCTTTCTCACACGCCCACACTCTCAGACATACACACACACAGTTTCTCTCTCTCTGTCTCTCACACACACATAATATCTCTCAAACGTATTCAATCTCACACACAATCTCTTTTTTACATACACACATTCACATTCATACACACACACTATCTCTCACACACACACACACTCTCTCCCCTTCCCTCTTTTCTCAACACCCCCCCCCCCCCTCTCTCTCTCACACACACACTTCCCCCTTCTCTCTCTCTCACACACACCACACTCCCCCCTTCTCTCTCACCCCCCCCCTCTCACTCTCACACACACACACTCCCTTTTCTCTCTCTCTCTCTCTCACACACACACACACACAGAGCCTGGGGCCGCCATTGGTAACACTGCATACACTACCCTTATGGAATGTCTGGCATCCCAGTGTTTGGAACCCTGTGTGTGGCCTAGACTTCGGATTAATGTGTTTGTGTGTGTGTATGTGTGTGTGTGGGTGGGTGGGTGTGTGTTTTAAATAGTAATAATTGTGTGTGTGTGTGTGTGTTTTAAATAGTAGTAATTGTATTTGTGTGTGTGTGTGTTTTAAATAGTAGTAATTGTGTTTGTGTGTGTGTGTGTGTGTATTTTAAATAGTAGTAATTGTATTTGTGTGTGTGTGTGTGTGTATGTTTTAAATAGTAGTAATTGTGTTTGTGTGTGTGTGTGTGTGTGTGTGTGAGGGAGAGTGTGTATGAGAGAAAGAGTGTATTTGTGTGTGTTCAGACTTTTGTGTGTGGCGAAGAC
>JAWZYT010005769.1:0-28363 GCA_034508575.1 Petrolisthes manimaculis | reverse complement strand
GGGGGGCGAATGAAGGACTGAGAGGGTGCATGGGTGAGGGGTGGGGGTTGAGGGGTGGGGAGGGGTGATGCAGTGGTGAAGATGTTGGTTGGTGATGGTGGAAATGAGGTGGTGAGAGGTGGGGGTGAAGGGGATGAATGAGGAAGGGTGAGGGGTGGAGGGTGAGGGGTGGAGGATGAGGGGTGAGGGTGAGGGGTGAGGGATGGAGATGAGTGCTGTGCTGTGCAGATGGTGAGTGGAAATGGGATAAGCAGTGGCGGAAGGAAGGGTTGGAAGAGGGAGGAGGAGGAGGAGGAGGATATGTAGTTGTGAGTGTTAAAGGGATGTTATAGTGGAGGGAGAGGAGCTGCAGTGAGAGGGATTGTTGGGAGGGGGGGGAAGTGGAGATGGGGAGTGTACTAAGATTGTGTGGTGATGGGAAACTTCATTGGTGGTGGTGGTGGTGGTGATAGTGTGGGCTGCATTGTGGATAGAGGTGGTAGTGTGGGTTGCATTGTGGATAGAGGTGGTTGTGTGGGTTGTATTGTGGATAGAGGTGGTAGTGTGGGTTGTAGTGTGGATAAAGGTGGTAGTGTGGGTTGTAGTGTGGATAAAGGTGGTAGGGTTGAAGATGGAAGAGGTGGGTTTTTCAAGGATGAGCGTCATAACACATTGCGCATCATGTGTTGCTCCTTCTCTTTCACTCAACCTGCCAAGCAATATATCGTACATCACGCCTTGCAATATATCAATAGCTGCTGTGTGCCATTTATTACAACATCTGCTGCAATATTTCTCACTAATGTCTAACATCCCTCCCTTCCGGAATGACTTACACGCTACAGCATCTTTAAGGCGATAATTCACTTTTGTTTAATTGGAGCTCCTCAAATCCTCCAAAGTATGCCAGGAAACATGACCAGAAGTTCAAAAATAATGGTGATCTGTTGCTTGGAATAGTCTGGAGTATTCAGTTGCTCCAGAATTGTCAACACAAAACTTCCCCCTTAAGTAAACATGTCATCAGCTCTTACATCATAACATAACCTTCAAAATTGTTCATATCAAACTGAAGTGATCTTTCGTTTCATATTTTATCAAGTACAGTTTCGGGCAACATTTTCGCTACACATGCATGATAGTGACTGATGTAAGCTTGTGGCTGTGTGGTACCGGTAGTTGTTTTTTAGTAGTGTACTGAACTGAATATCTTTGACCAACTTTAGTGGCAGGTTTTAATGGATTGCAGGTCAATTATTACTTACTAAAGCTAACCTATCACAAGAATATAAGGAAAACATTTATATTTAGTTAAGTGCCCCTTATGTGTATCGAAACTTTTGATCGAGATTGTACACTGTAAATCAGTTTTATTGGACAGTGGTGGGGATACAACGCTTCCTTGATTGCCTTTCTGTAATTCATAGCAATCTTGAAACAAGTATCAATCACTATGATTATGTCAAGAACATTGTTATCATTATGACTGAGACTGACAACTGATTAACATAATATTTCACTACTACAATATACATCAAACGTTTACTGTGTCACATGATTTTTACTTGAACTTCCTATTTTATTGTCCTCTAACTCTTTGATAACAAGTTAGTATTGATATGTCATTATTTCAGCTTTATAGTATAAGACTTTAACCGTTGTGTATACATTAACTAAGGTAGTGTTTAACCATTCTATGTTAAGAGTGCCTTCATCCCTCAAAAAAAAAAAAAAAAAAAAAAATGTTAAAGAGAGTGCAGAATCCGACAGCCTTTGTTTGATACTTAACATGCAAGTGGAGTGGAAACCGTATAAAACAATCACCATTAATAAATAGCCTTTAAGGTTGGCCAACAAATCAACTGTTTATCAAATAGGCTTAAAAACTTTACACCCTGTAGCTCTACACTACAGGGTTATAGGCAGTCACAAGGGATATAATTAATATAAAGGAGGAGGGGAACGTCACGTTTCCATCCAATAACCATTTCCTGCTTTTTTCCTTCCTTAGGCCATCTGTCTAGCTGGGTTATTAGGCCTGACAGGATCAGATAAGCGTGACCATCAAAGAGCAGAGTGAAGCTGTGTCTTCCTGCTGTCGACAGGCCTAAAGATTTATAATTACTCAATTAACCGTGAACACAGGTTGACGATGTATAAATATTATTACTATGGTTACAATCAGACCATTTTCCAAGCCTTGGTGAAACAATACTCACTGACATCCAGAGGTTAACATCTAAATAACTCAACCTATAAACAACAGATAAAGTTTTACATAATATGCCTGGAAATACCCCAGGAAAAAAACAAAACATCATTTAGAAGTTACAACCCGTTTCACTCCTACTATTCCCTTGTCATAAAGAAGGTTATTTCACATTGCCATGGCTCCGATAATGGCAAGGAAATCACCCACAAGGCCAGAAAATGTTACTGAAGTCCTACAATATTTCGGCTCTGCTTGGGTCTTTACATACTGTCACCAGATTAAGGGGATAATACACTTTTGGTACATTAGAGCGCCTCGATTCTTCCAAAGTACGCCAGGAAATAGGACGAGATTAACCAAAATAATAGTGGAATATAGCTTGGAATAGTGTGTAGGGATCGCATGCTCCACATTTATCAATATTCTACTACTCCCTTAACTGTTGTGTGTGATTAGATGTACTGCAAACAGTTAATTAAGGATGAATGGTTGTTATAATGAGTTCAAAATCATTATTTCATTGAATACACGACGTAGTATATAAGTACTGGATATACTGCACTTATCACACTGCCCTATCGGACCTACATTTAACACACATTGCACTCAACGCTTTGCTGTAAGCTATAACCAACGCAACATTATTATGCACACTATATTACGTACACTATATTGCGGTTTTCTCACTACTGTATGTTCATTATGCAACACCATGCACTTTGATCTGTGCATAACACTTTTCACACTACACCATACAGTACGGTACATTATTCACACTATGATATGCTCACCATACTATACACACTACTTTGCACACTACACTATACTATACACACTACTTTGCACATTACACTATACACACTACACTATACACACTACACTATACACACTACACTATACACACTACACTATACACACTACACTATACACACTACACTATACACACTACACTATACACACAACAGTGGGACGTACAAATTCCCAGGGTAACTAAGGGGGAGTTTCATTAGCCAGCTGAGATATTGGTACAAGGTCTGGGTATTGCCTGTGGGGGCATTGAGAGAGAGAGAGAGAGAGAGGGAGAGAGAGAGAGAGGGAGAGAGAGAGAGAGAGAGCCTGTGGGGGCATTATGAGAGAGAGAGAGAGAGAGAGAGAGAGAGAGAGAGAGAGAGAGAGAGAGAGTGAGAGAGTGAGTTGTGGGAGGGACACAGATAGAGAAATTCACAGGCACAGACCGAGACACAGATGGAGAGATGGGGACAAATGAAAGATGGGGGTAGGTAGGCTGAGGGGGAAGGGGGAGGGGGGAACAAATGGAGCTCTTTAAACTTAATTCATCTTTTAATTCACCTCACTTTCATCTAAGATTTTTGAGTCCCACTTGTTTTACATCA
The DNA here is from genome assembly GCA_034508575.1 of Petrolisthes manimaculis. Classification (NCBI taxonomy): domain Eukaryota; kingdom Metazoa; phylum Arthropoda; class Malacostraca; order Decapoda; family Porcellanidae; genus Petrolisthes; species Petrolisthes manimaculis. The sequence continues at coordinate 24,778 of JAWZYT010005769.1, read as the reverse complement.
TCATATTTTTTTTTTTTTTTTTTTTTTGCCAGTCTCCCGAACTTCAGTCATTATTAGCTGTCTTGTTTGTTTCCGTGTCTTCTGTACTCTAGGATTGCAAGGGTTCTGTAGGGGACAAGAGTTTTCGACCACACTCTGGATTATGAACCTGTGTAACGAATCTTTGAACCATCTGAACCCCAACGCTTACCGATGTTGTCATATTTCGAACTTGGTGTGTTTCGAAGGTGTGGTATAATGCAATAGACTTGAGCCATTACTTTAGTCCTGTGCCATATATAACAGTCTGACCTTTAACCTAACCATATAATGTAGGACATAGCCTTTGTTTATGATTTATTATGTTAATGAATACCCTATAATTTGAATGACTAAACAACAGAGGGTAGAGGTTCAACTGAGTTTTGTCGTTCGAACCACAGAGAACCTAGTCTTGTTGTGCCTGGCCGAGGGAATGAACTTTTGTCAACCATAGTACTGTACTGTACATACCTAGATCAGGGTTGATACTAGCACTCTAATGTTGTTTTGTTATAAGGAATGAAAATATATTTTGACATCTCATATCATCACATCCAGTTAGGTTTTTTTTTCGTTAACAAAGAGTAAAAGTACGACCTTTTTTTCGACTGACATCAGGACAAGGTGCAACTGTTCGCTGCAATGCCATCTCTCGTAACCTTTGTGGATTTTTATCGTAATATTAAACGCCACTTTTATTTACATCATCACATTATTTCACTTATCTCATTTGAAGCTTGGTAGATAGAGCATTAAATGTCTTCCATATAGGACAAGATAATTCAGCCATGTTGATAGAATCCCATTGATTCATACGACCGAACGCCATTCATTTCTACAAGGCCTGAGACAATTATGAAGCACCATAGGACTGAATAATTTACCGAGTATGAAGACGACACATCTGATTCCACTGATCCTTGGAGTTAAAAGGTTAACACACATTTAACCTTAGTTTAACCCGACACAAGACCATCGAAGTATGAGCTCAATGCTAAATAAGATAACGTAGGGCTTGGGTCCACTATTATGGTATGCATCCAATAAGAAGCGTACTCTAAGTTATCTATTATCTCCCTTACTTCCCCCATGCATAACTCCAAGGCTGCCCTACATCTGGCAACTCCTTCACACTCATAGTGACCAACCCTGCCAAGAAAGCCAGCCAGCCTGCCAGATTGTTCACTATCAAACTTAGTGATTATCCCCGTGCCCAACTTTAGATTCATTTTACATATTCAATAACTCTTGAAGCTTTCTTTCTCTTCTTGACATGTTTTTGCGTTGAGTAAACATGATCTATAATTCCCCAAGCTTTCTCATTTTCATGTGTGTTTACGGCAGGTAAAGTGCAGATGGAAATGTCGTGTCCTCTGCCGCCAGGTGTCAGGTAAATTGCTTAGTTTGTGGAGTATTCATTTATTTCTCCACACACACACACACACACACACATACGGCTGAGATAGATAACTGTCTGTATCTAAGAGTGTTCCCATTCTCATCATATTAGTACATTACTACAGTACTCGGAGCTTACGGAAAGTGAAACACGAGCAAGTAACCTACTCAGTTATTAGCCAAGCAAATGAAGCGTCTTGGTGCCTGGTGGTAGTGGTAGTGGACTCATCGTTTATATCTGCACAGCATCCAGCCTGACGTCACAAGGTACTACCACCATACTGTGAAATTGAAAACCTAACTTCACTTCTTTTTCCTGTAGCATCTAATTCCTTTGAACTACTGGTTGGTTTTTACCGTTCGTTCTTTAGCTTAATTCGAGATAAAGATTATTATTATTATTATTATTATTATTATTATTATTATTGTTATTATTATTGTTATTATTATTATTATTATTAGTAGTAGTAGTACATCCTTCACTTTTTCCATAGCTTGCTTGATTTCATTTTCCGATTACTGATGAATAGATTGATAAAACAAATGTATAGATGATTTTGCAGATGTGTAATTTGTAGAGCAGCATCAGTAAATAAATGGGCAACTATTGCTTAAATACAATAGAATCCAACTGTAGTTTCCTAGGCTACGGGGATATAGGCTATATGCGCAAAGAAGTAGTAGGAGAACAGTGAGGTAATGCTTAGTGTATACTGAGCGAAAGTCAGTAGGAAATGGTAACAAAAAACCATCCACCTATCGATCAATAAATCTCCTCTTTTCTGTCACAAGTTGTCCACATTTGTCATATGGTTCGGTGGGTGAAGTTTGAGATTGACAATATACGTGGTGTCAACTGTCTCAAATTTTCCTTCCTCCTCGTACTCTTTAAGGACTTAATTAAGGACCCTGTGATCGTATACGAAAACTGGAGGCTTCTTATTCCTCCTGACCATGCCTAAAGATAAGCTCATTTCATATAATTATATAGGTGGTGTTTCGTGGCAAAATTTGAAGGACTCATTTATCTCCAGTTTTAGTACTACATCAGAGGGTCCCTCAAGTGAATAATGGAGTTGCCACATCTGAGAACATTTAATTCAATCAAGCTCTACCAGGAATCATGGTGCCTCAAATTAATTAACCCCATAAGTAACAATGATGTAGTTTGTATCCTGGCATACTTTGGAAGAATCAGTAGGCCACCAATTTAACAGTTAGAGACGCTCTGAGCTTTGTGTAATGAAGAATTGCCTGTATTGGTGCTTTCTGGTATTTGTGTGATTGAGTTGCATCCGTTCTGGCCACCACTTCAGCTACTCGTAACTCACTGGTCAGAAATTATGCATCATGAGTTTACTATCAAAGACAAAACTCGTGTTGTGAAATCTGGTACAAACATATGGTAGATGAATAACAATACTGGACATGAACGTTACTGTGTTGGGACTTTCATTAGGTTATATACGTTATGTTAAGTCATTGGACAAGCAGCGACCACGAGTTTTGTCTTTGATAGTACATCCTTCTCATTATATGTGAGCATAATCTTGAATATATGCTGTACATTCATACATCCATACATATTATGCATACTGTAGTCATATGCGTTCGTATAATATTATATAATGCAATAATGACGTTTTTGCACAAAGCAGCAAGTCACACACCAAGTTGCACACACAGCTATACATACATGCATACAAGTACATAAATTCAAAACAATACTGTACACAAATACATGCACTCATTCATTCATTATTCAACAAATCCGAGGAATAAATAAAACCATTCGTTTGCTCAGACCAGCTTGTGTTTTTTTGTTTTTTTACATATTTTGATTGTTATAATGTCGACCTCCAACAAACACAATATACCAAACCTACGATACATTATATTTTATTATATGAACCTGTGAGCTACGGTTGCCACGTTAGCATTAATTTTTTTATATTATATATTATCCATTTTTTTCGGCAGCTTGTGTACATTTTCGGTTGTTCATGAGTACAATTTTGCAGCATTTGAAAACATACACTACATTAATGTTGTTGACAAGTGATATTCTGTGTGCAAGAAGACCCTTATCACTCTATATTCTTGTTACTCACCCTTTGCAAAAATTATACACAGCAATGTATAAACGATAAAAAATTCACCTTGAAAGGGCGGTAGGAAAACCAATCCTAGCGTGGCAACTGTACCGTGGAGTGGTTGGTGGTGGTGGTGGTGGTGGGTGGGTGGGTGTGTTATACTCGTACTTGCACCTTTATTACTTGAGAGCTGAGGAATGGGATGGTGAAAAATGCTGCCTACAAGGATGAAAAAACCTATATAGTATATACCCTACGAAATGAACCTTGTATTTTATATTTTTCTACAGTACTTTGGTGGAGTTACTATTTAAGGGCTTGAGGTAAGTAAGAATAGTCATACAAGATTAGTACAGTATTACATGAACTGGGCAAAGACGACGACGATGACCCTTTGCGATGTGATGCGATGGCTTTCTGTCTGTCTGTCTGTCTCACGCAAATAGTTCTACATGTAGCCAGTAATCAAGCAATCGTAGCGGTCATCGTCGTCGTCACTCGTCCAGGTCGTGACTCTTCTTGCATTTTATGGCTCTTCAATATAAAAGTCACCCATAATTATTTTCACCATTTCTTTCGTTCTTAAGGAGCTGTGTGATGTAGTCGGAAAATTGGAGGTTAGAGAGTCCTTCTAACATTGCCACGAAACACTACCTACTCTGAATTAGCTTGTTTCGTGGCATAGTTCAGGAGAAATCAGAAGCCACCAAAGTCTCATACACGATCACAAGAGTCCCTTAAGAGAGACAACAATCATTGCTCTTGTTCGTTCGTTTTCTATCGTCGTGGATTTTAATGAGATCTCGTATATTTTCTTGAAGGTGCCTGTGTGTGTATATGTGGGTGGGGTTGGGGGTTGGGGGTAGGGGTGATCATCTTTTATGAGTGAGTGGTGGTGGGGGTAGATTGGGATAAAGACAGAGTGAACTTTGGATGTTATTGGATATGTGTGCAAATGGATATGGATGTAATTGGATAGAGAGAAAAAGATATTTGGTGGAAACAAGTATTTAATAATTATGGATTGATACTGATGTGTTTGATGGTGTTTATATTATGTATGTATTGTCTATGTATTATGTATGAATGTGGGTGGAAGAGGAGGTGATATACTCCTGATCTAGAAAGTATTGTATGTGTGGTGTGGATGTTAGCTTGGGTGTGGGTGGGTCGTAGTGTGGATGGGAGTATGTGTGTGGTTGTATGTGTATGTGTGGTTGAGTGTACTATGTAGGTATGAGTGAGAAAGGGAGAAATCCTAAGTTGAGTTTAGGTGCATGTGTGGTTGTAAGTGTGTGTGTGTGAGAGAGAGAGAGAGAGAGAGAGAGAGAGAGAGAGAGAGAGAGAGAGAGAGAGAGAGAGAGAGAGAGAGAGAATGTGGGTGTGAGTGCGAATGTTATTGTTATTGTTGGCTGCAAATAACTAATATATAATTGTTGTGAATTTTGTTTTAATGATTAGTGGCAATATCATTGAGATAATAATAATAATAATAATAATGAAAATATTGTAACTAAAAGTTAAACTATGATGATATTACTAATATGAATATTATTAAAAAAATATATAATAATAATAATGATAATAATAATAATAATAATAATAATAATAATAATAATAATATAGTAACATACACCAAAACAAAATTAGCTGAATGGAGTGTAATGATAATGTTGCCATGAATTATTGCCATACGAACATTGCCATGACAAGGATGATACAAATTGACAAGGGACAGGTTGTACAGTATGCATACACACACACACACACACACATACACACTTGTGTACTCTTTGTTACATTACTTAGTTCATGTATTTGTTAGTATAAGTATATCCAGTACGTAATAGGTATGTGCAAAGGTGTGCACATAATGTATGTATGTATGTATGTATGTATGCATAACTGGTGTACACATGACCTTTCCCGTGTGTCTGTAATGCGTATGGATGACTTTTTGTGCATGTAAACTGAGCCCACTCACAACATTATAAACTCGCTATATAAACCACTGGATTAGTGACTCTAGAAATGTAATGTAAACTTTCTTTCGTTTTCCGAAACGCCCTCACTTTTATGTACAGTTCAGGTCAAAAGTCAGATTTCACTACCCAATATTTATAATCCGATGTTACAGATATGGTATGTATGGAGAGATTGGGTTACATTATTTTTCCCTCTAGAAACTACTGAACATTACAGTGCTGTTTAAACCTGACATACAGAGTACTGAAGCAACATTTGAGAGAGAACCTTTATACAGTATTACCATTTCGCTCGGACCCCCAAATGGTCAGGGTGGTCCATTTCACTACCTCTGCTTTTCATTTAGCCCCTCCCCCCCCAAAAAAAAAAAAAATGCAAAGGTGAAAATTGATATAAGTGAATTCCGCCCTGGCTAAACCATAGAAATCATGTAGCTTGCTTGTACTGATGAGGTTTTGGGAATATACAATGCCTTCTTTCTCACTCGATACACGTACAGTCACGAGCACTAATAAGTATACAGCTCTGGTTGAAGCTTTGAACAGGACAAATTCACGAACGAAGTAATTCCAATGGAGATCATATTGTGTATTTATTTACTGTCTCTAGGTATTCGAAACACACCTGAATACTTATTAGTGCTCGTGACTGTACAAGAACCCCGAGCCAAGGACGTCAAAAAAGGCTCCTTCTCTAATGCTTGCTGTCTCGATGCTCCAGGATATATTTACGAGTTCTTGAAAGGAAGGAGAAGCAAAATTTGTCATACAATAATCATTCGAAGCTCCTCCTCATTCGAAACGAAGAGTCGCGCCGCGCTTCTCTCATCTTTTCATTACTCGTAAATATTTTGATCATACTCCACTCGAGGGAAAAAAACACCTGTGAATGAACTAAGCAATTCATTCTACCATACACATATTATCAAACAGTATACTTCGTCACATTGTCAAAAACACCACATGATCAAAAGTTTACAGTGTTATAGTGCTACGTAACTTTTGCACCTGACTGTACCTACCTACCTACATGTACACACACCTGACCACGTCCGCCATTATGAGGACAACCAATACATTATGTTGTAGAGAGATACAACATCATAGTCCTGTTTAAAAAATATTTCATCCAGACCCATATAAAAATCACATGTACAGAGACCCTTAATTAATTAGTAGTCACCGTGGGAAGGCCAAGAAGGAAGTGGCTAAAAAGCATTACAACATTTTAGCCACTACCATTCCAAGCACACAATAATTCCCTCTGTAGTGGTACGTTGATTGGCGGGGGTCAGCTGACATCAGAATGGCGGACTGGACCGAGGCTCTGAGTGGCGTTACCGGAACATACGTATATATATATATTTTTTTTATTATTATTATTATTATTTGCTATCATTAAAATAGTAGCAATTAATAAAATTCGCTTGTGTGGATGTTTTGGATATGAAGGGATGAGAGATTGGGAGTAGGGGTGAGAGAGTGGGGCTGGGGGGTGAGAGAGAGGGGCTGGGGGTGAGAGAGTGAGGCTGGGGGGTGAGAGTGGGGCTGGGGGGTGAGAGAGTGGGTCTGGGGGGTGAGAGTGGGGCTGGGGGGGAGTGGGAGTGGGGCTGTACCTGCTGGGAAAACAGGTGTCCTTTTGATTTTGTTTCATCTCACCTGGCTTGGTTTGACCTATTCTGACCTGCCTTGACCTAGGTAAACCTGACTTTGACCTGGGTACATTCGACCTACCCTCAATGGGAGACTTTTAAATGGAAAACCTTTGAATGGAGAGCAAATCTGATTAGCTTTTGACAATATAAATAGAAAAAAACTACCGGTACTTTAATAATGACTGCACTATATATATATACCAATGAAAATATAGCATATGCAATTATTATGTGGATTACTCTGAATGTTTATGATAAATGGAGTCATGTTTATACAGACAAAGACTGATACAACAAACCAACCAACAAGGCTGCGTCGTCATCTGCTGCGTCGAGTCCCTCATTAATTAACTTAACCTAATCTGACATGTCCCAGCCTTAATGACCTTCCCTGACACTTGGACTGACTTGACTTGACCTGGTTATCCGTCGTAACTTTTATCGTGCACGACCTCTCCTGACCTGACCCTGATCATCTGCTAACATACAGTAAGCTTGACCTTTCCTAGATATACTTTGTGTCCCTAGCAGAAGACGAGAAGAATTTTCCTGACCAATTGATTTGATGTGATTGTCCTTGATTTTGAAGATGTCATTTTCTAATCTGAACACACTGGTTACCGGATTGTTTACTTGCATATCCTTGCTTATAATGATCTTATACCATGTTCATGCTCGAATTGATAGTTTTTCACTTGGACTGATTAGCACAAATTACTTAGAGAAAATAGAGGTAGGCCTATAGTACCGAAAGTATGATTATTTAGAATTCCAAATAAGTTAGTAATTATCTCCAGTTATGCTATTTCAATATTTTCTTTCATTTAATTAATAATAATTTTTGTCATTATTATAAGCGAAAATCTATCATATTGAGCCAGATCAATTTCTTATATTAAAGCCTACCGGGTAGTTTGACCTAACCTAACCTCCAACAGAATTTTTCTACCCGTTACATGATCATTCTTGATCTGACCTGAACTGTACAATCTTTAACATGGCCAGCTGTGTGACCTTTCCTGGCTACACCCAACAAATATTGACTGACCTCTCAAACCTGACCTTCCCTGACCTCGTATGAATGAACCTCGGCCCTCCGTAGCCTACCAATGTGGATCTGATAGAAAGTTCGTCTATGACCTTTAAAGAATATTGTGAGACTTCTAGAATGAAATTAATTTTTTATCTTAGACTGAATCTTTTTGCGAGTTATTTAAATATGTCTGATAGGCTGAGTAATCGATAAAATGTTTGGTGGCATATAGTTCATTTTAGACTCAAGAGTGCTTCAGAGTGTGTTAAAGTTGATCGCTAGTAGATAGTTGAATGGTTAATTTACTGTAGAATAGATGGACGTCTTTCCTAACCAGCTATTACACAGACATAGCCAGGCAACCAAAGGAAGGAAGATATAGTGTGTGTGTGTGTGTGTGTGTGTGTATGTGTGTGTGTGTGTGTGTGTGTGTGTGTGTGTGTGTGTGTGTGTGTGTGTGTGTGTGTGTGTGTGTGTGTGTGTGTGTGTGTGTGTGTGTGTGTGTCTGTGTGTGTGTGTGTGTAGTCTTCGTCATACTGGACCTCCACCCAGATAACACTGATGCTACCCCCAAAAAGTATGAGAGAGAGAGAGAAAGAGAAAGATATAAAGAAAGAGAAATGTGTGTATGTGAGGTAAGGGAGTGGTATTATGATATTTAAGATTACTCACTACTTCACTAACTATATATGTACAATTCTATCAGACCTCGGGAAATATCAAAATAGTAAAATTTATGTACAATATATTCTAGGAAAATTCACCTATAGTTATTTATTTTTATGTTAGTTTTTTTTTCTGCTAAAGTTAGGTATTAATAATCCTTCTGTACATCTGGGTATTATTTTTCTACAAAGAGGGTTTGTTAAAAAGAGATAAAGTTTGTTTCATCCGCATACATATATACAAGTTATTCTTTTTTTGTTGTGTTTTTAATGTGTTTGCAGAGTGGGTCGGCGCCTCCCTTTGTCTGTATTACAAGTGAGGAGGCCACACGACGTCCACGAAAGACATGAGGAAGGAGCTATTTTGGGGATGTGAGGTGGACTGGGGTGTGGGGAAGAGAGGGGACTAAGGGTAGGTAGGAGTGTGGGTAAGACTAAGGGGACTAATAAGGGTAGGTAGGATGAATGAGAGGGATTCTGCTGGTTGGGATATTGTGGATTGGGGTGGTGGATCTGGGTTGGTTGGGATAATGTGGATTGGGGTGGCGCATCTGGGTTGGTGTGAGTTGGGTTGGTGTGAAGTGAGATGGGGTTGGGTTGAGAGGGGGTTGGAGTAGGATGAAATGAGTGATTCAAGTTGGGGAGTACATGGGGTGGTTGAGTGGGGTTGAGGTAAGCTGGGTTGTCGTTTGATGGGTTGGTATGAGGTGGGCTGAGGAAAATTGTGATGAATTAAGGTGACATAGGCGGGATGAAACTAGTTAGCGTGGTTGAGAGAAATGAAAATGAATCAAGTGAGCTGCTGATGTCAGGTGGGTTGCGGTGAGGTGTATTAATATGGATTAGAATTGATTAGGGTGAGGTGTGGGATACCTGATTCAATAGTAGTAGAATTTTGCGTTAAAATAAGACATAATATTAATAGTCGCACACTCAGTATAACACTTCAGTACCATTATACGATACTTTCAGTATAGACACAGAATAACAGAAAAATATACCAAAATATAAACTAATACAAATTGTAACCCATTTCAAAATCCAGTAGTACAAATTGAATTACAATATTTCATACCGTAGACCCCAAAACGTATCTAAAGAGTACAGATTTTCAGGAAGGATGTTAAAAATACTTCTACTAGGAATAAAGTAAGCATTTTAAAACAAGTGTACACAACTATAAAACTCATCAGCAGCTACACAACCAGAGATAGACTTGACACTTAGAAATCAGTGAAGGGAACCTGAAATCATAAAGTGTCATACATAATTTCTCCTGTCTGCAAAAAATACTGGAGGACTGTCGATTCCTCCAGACTGTGCCATGAAACAGACAAGTACTTTGATAAAGGATTGTGGTGAAGGTTCTATTTTGTAGCCTAGTTTGGAGGAATAAATAGCCCCTCAATATGTCAGCTCAGGATTAATTGCCTCTAAGTTTAAAGTTCAGAGTTATTTAAGGGTTTCAGTTGTAGTCACGAAAACCGTCTCAAAATATCATCCATAAATTACAATCTTTGAAATATTTTACTCACACTTTAGAGTTATTTCAGTATTCTGTGTACAGTTCGATCTCTCTTAATTAACTAAGTCCACAGTCATGCTCCTAATCAAAGCATACACATCTGAGCATTTCGAAATTGCTTACATCCATGAATAACTTAACTCATGAATAACTTAGCCACAGTTAATATAATTTCATTACAAGCAAATTTATAAACGCGCTTTGGCATACTAATAATAACGATAGTGCTATATTCCATAAGCAGCTATAATAAAACAAAGTTACGATACAGAAAGATACAAGAAAACATCACAAAATACTTCGATATTGCGGGAGACTTTTAGAATAATTATTAGCTCAGTGTTTAAACTTATCAATTACGTCAAAGCGAGTTTGTTTTTTGTTTTTACAAGACGATAATGCACCTTTTAGATTGTTTTTGTTGTTATATTTTTTTAAGTACCACATTCTAGTGTGTAAATCATAAACAATTTCTTAGTAGTCTAATAGTTTTGTGCAATTTCTCTTGGTTTGCATTTAGTCTTTTTAATTGTGATGTGGGTGTTAGGGCATTATTCCTTGTTAGATATAATTCGCTAGTCATACCAACATTTGGAAGCCACCCTTGACAGAGATGTAGCCAATCATCAGGAGGCACTTGTTTAGAATGTATACATATAACAGTAATTGTCAGTATATGGTTTGTTTTATCTTGTTGACGGTAAATGTAAACAACTGATGTCCTAAATCTTTCCAAGCCTTTCATTTTGATTGCTAATGTAATACGTGACTTCTGTCCCTGAGTCGACCAGTCATATGGTGCCTTTCCTCAAAATTTATTGGTTGTAGACATTCATCATCAAGTAGAGAATAACAAACTCTTTTCTTGTAGACAGTGCCTTTGCTTTATATGGGTCCAGTCATTCAACTGATAATACACCTTTTTGGCAACTCGAAGTGTACAGTTTCATTGTAGGTGAATTGGAGGTTACTGAATCCTCCAATCCAATCTATATCACATGCACATCAACACACAACCAAGGCTGTCATTCTAATTTTGTGCATTCTTTGTGTTGGTACGCATTTTTGGTGCAGGTCTCATTCAATTTTATATGGAAAATACTGAGAATGCTATAGTCCTTTATTTTAATGCAATATTGCGCTCCAGATTATTGATAACGGCTGGCATCGAATGCACTTGATTCTTCAATGAATGTATCCAAAATATATAATAAAATTAGGTTGTAATTATACAGTATACAAAAACTTTCTTTCAGTCGTCTCAGTCAGATGTGTGAACCCTGAGTGACGAACCTAAGAATATTAAAATGAGTGTATCAACTGTTTACTTTCAGGTGACTTATTATTCGTTATACTCACTCGTACACAAACAGTATAGTGAGTCTCACCACAACAGCGTAAATAACACCCGTAAATAAGAAATGTTTATAGATTTGGTCATGACAGTTACTGTTACAATGTATACATAATGTTGTTTGTGTCAGTAGAGTCATAGTTTCAGTTATGGTTTTCGTTTCCTTCACGATTATTTCTTGAATACAAACTCTATGTTTCGTGCACTGAACGCAAATTTTGGATACAGTTTGCAGATATAAAGACTCAAACTTGTGAGTTTCAGTTGATAAATGAATCGCTACTTTGTGTACACAAAGATATAACCAGGATGGGAAATTATTAGTATATTACACATTACACATTATAACCCAGACCATTACAACTCTGAACTTTAAACATAGGACAAGTGGAACTGAGTGAGGGAAGCAAGGTATGAGGAGAGTTAATATGGGGCAACAATGAAAGGGAATGGGGGAGAGGAGGGTGGAACGAACAGACAGGGAAGGAGGGGGGAAGGGACGTTGTGAGGAGAGGTGAGGGGTGGGGAGGAAAGGACATATTATCAGGTAGGGGAGAGGTGGATTGGGGGGGGGGGGGAGTGGATCAGTACCAAAGTTGTGCGAGAAATATATTTACCGAAGGTTTCTCCTACAAAATGGTTTACGCTTAGTGGCAAATAGTTCTTCAATTTTTTTTTTTTTTTTTTTTTAAAGTTTTGAGAACACTCATTTGTGCGCTGGCCTAAACGCTTCCCTCCGCTACATGTATCCGTCTGTCTGTAGTCATTATACTCGCAGTCACCCAGATTATGATTGTAAGCTAATTATTATGATTCGCCCAAACCGTGTCAGTGGGATTGGGAGGACTTTTTACCTTTTCCATTCAGTGATCGCATATTTTTTTTTTTCGTTTTTTTTTTTCAATTTTTCATTGAGAAGTTGTACAAATTCGCGCCGCTCACCTGAAGTACTTTACACATCTCCGTATGACCCTTTTATATATATATGCATAAATGCAAAATTATAGATTACGTAGGCATTGTCGATATATAAAATTTTAAACTCAGCCTCCAATGTACAAAAAAAATCACTTCCTTTAACATGAATGACGAGTCCTGCATTGTTCTCTGACTCAGATTATATTTAATATTGGAAGAACGTGCTCCTCACGTTCAATGATTAAACTATTTTTTTTTTCCACAACAATAATGACTCTGTCCTTATGATGTGCACTGGGACGAACGCCAGACAATGCTATGAGGAAAAATTAAATGAAAATAACACTAAGGGATATTATTGGTTAACGTACGGGCTGTAAGGCATAATTAGGCGTCGTATTTCGAATTGAGGCCACGGAGAAGGAATTGTACATGTGTTTCAACCATATTTACAAACCATAAAAAAATATCTGTTACATACTTATTGCTTTAGGTTAACGAGGGTAAGAAAGATGTTTTTGGCGTATTGGAAGATGCCACTTACTCCAAACTCCTGTGCCAGAAATCAGATTACCTCAGTATGTGTTGCCTGTCTTGTGAATTAAATCGGAGGAATATATATCCTTCAATCTGTCAAATAATTCATCTTGCTCCCTTCATGGTTGTCTCGTAAAATCTCTCTTTTTTCAGAAATTGCTGATGTTTTAGTTGTAGTGTTTTAACTGTAATGATATGGTCCATAACTGTATTTTGATATATCCAAGAGCTACGTGATTTTCTTTTTTCATATTATCTAAGAGGCACTTGTAAATCTGAACTTAATTTGGACCATAGCAGTATTTATAAATGTACCAAAGAGTCGTTTGATGATTTATTATATCTTTTTGGCAAGTGTAAATCAGCAAAGTCATGGAGGGTATAATATATTGTAGCATGTGCCTCGACTAAACTAAACTATCCTCGGGTAAAGTAATTCCATCCATCCCTTCATTCATTTATAGGACGTTAAGGGAGTTGGTAAAGGCTTCTTCGTTAAGCCTGTGTGTGAGTCACTTGTGGGTAATAATACGTGAGGAGATAATCACCTTCGTCTCGGCTTCGTTTGAGTGGGCCAAGATTTCCTACCAACTGCATGTGCTAATGAACATCACCTAAGTTGGTCGGTAATGTTGTGTGTGTTTGTTTCGTGGGAGAGATTGATTTGGAGGAGAAATCATTAGGACCCTATTTTTACTTTAGGCACGCTGGAGGCTACTGATTACTCCAAACTAAAATTAGGTAAAAAGTAACTGTTCAAGTCCAGTAAAAAATCAACAAGGTAGCCTACTGTTTTTTTGGAGTTGGTTAGAGGAGTCTGTTGTATCTAAACTGCCAAATTGAAATGCCTGATTAACCACATAGTTGGTATTGTTGTAGCTTTGGAACTACACGTGCTCTTGTTCCATCGTGTACTCTTGTTTGTTATCGACCTGTTGTTACATTATGCCGAGGCAATCTGATTCGTGGAACAGTTTGGGGAGTCGCTTGTCTTCTTTCCTTCCTTCCTTCCTCCCTTCCTCCCTCCCTTCCTCCCTTCCTCCCTCTCTTCCTTTTTCCTTCCTTCCTTTCTTCCTTCCTTTTTCCTTCCTTAATTCCTTTCTTCCTTCCTTCTTCCTTCCTTCCAAATCGCCAACATTATTATCTCACTTCACAGAATGGCAGTAGTTGATATTGTAGTTGTTGTTGTTGTTGTTGTTCAAGCTGGGGCATTATGTTTACTTGTTCTAACGGGGAAAGTGTTATCGTTCTCGTCCGCCCTCCCCCGCCCCCTTCCCCCCCCCCTTCTCCCCGGAAACTGTTCTCGTCTGTTCGTTCACTAATTGGCGCTTGGTTGACGGTCGATTCGGTCCGCCGCTGCTGCCAGACCTGAGAGGGTAATTAAGTGGGTGGTGACCTCATTAGCATTAATCATACACCTTCCTCCTCGTCACCCTAGTTCTGTCCTGCCCTGCCCTACCCTGCCCTGCCCTGCCCTGCCCTGCCCTGCCCTGCCCTGCCCTGCCCTGCCCTGCCCTACCCTGCCCTGCCCTACCCTACCCTGCCCTACCCTACCCTGCCCTACCCTACCCTTCCCTGCCCTACCCTGCCCTCACCGGGTCTCAGTTGAAGCGTTTAGGCCAGAGCACCTGTGATTCACGTCTCCTTCACCATCCTTATCATCATCACCATCATATCACCTTCATCATTGAAAATAATCATATACATTTACATTTTTCCTGTACTACAATTGTTAATAAGATCAAATAACCAACACGATCCCATAACTATTACTAATTTTAACATTACCTTCACATTTCAACACTCATCATTCTCCATTATAAGCAAAGCCATTATTATCCAGTATCATGAATGTTAATAGCCTCACTATGAAGGGGATACTCGCTTGACAGTATATTAGAGGGTTATAGTGATTAAAGGACCCTGTGATTTTGTATGAGATTTGGTGGCTTCTGATTCTTCCTCTTTATGCCACGAAACAAGCTCCTTCAATGTATAGGTGGTGTTTCGTGGCAGTACTTGAAGGACTCGATAACCTCCAATTTTCTGACTACATCACGAGGGTCCTTCCTTATTAATCCAAACTTTACCACGGAACAAAAATCTCCTATTATTAATATTGGGGTAATCTGTTTTCTGGCATCGATTGGAGGAATGAGTAACCTTCCAATATAACTATAGAATATCCTCTTAACCCCTCAATATACCATTTAGCAGTAATACTCAACTTTAATTATTCACTATTATACCTAAATATATTAATCATTATTCCGTATCAGTAATTCATACCTCTTCATTAACCATCAACATTGTATAACCATTCACAATCTGTAAATCTATCAGTTCATTTTGATATATATACCATCATCTCTTATTCTGCATTATATATATATATATACATCGTAATTAAAATCATTCACAAATACATCAACATCACTGAAGGCCCTGCAATGTTTCAGGTGATTCTTGAAGTGAACCAATTCCTCCAAACTGTACCATAAAGGAAACAGTTTTTGCCCCAAGGCTCTCTGTTTCTCTGTTTCTTGTCGCAGTTTGGAAGAATCAGGCCTCTCCAATCCACTGACAATAATCATCATACCTCCCTTTTAATTAGCCACTACCGTCGCTGTACACAAACTCATCCATCACTATAACACAAAATTTTCATCAATCAAAGTACCATAAAATAAAGAGAGAGAAAAGCTCATTAGAAACACCTTTAGGGGAGGGGTTATAGTTTTGGCATTTTTTGGTGATAATTATTCCTCCAATCAATTCCCAGCAATAGGACACCATTAGTTTTATTAATCTGGTCCTGTTTCCTAGCAAACTTTGAAGGAATTATGACGCTCTAATGTACCAAAAGGACACTATACTCTTAAAAAAAAAAAAAAAAAAATATATCAATCGCTCGTTATCACCTTCTACAGACACCATTCGTTAGTCTCTCTCCTAATTTACCCAAAGCACATATATTTCCTATGAAAGGTGAACGAGTCGCTACCACAGACAACTTTCCACACGCCATTACACCATTTTGAGATAATGAAGTACAGTATTATATTTTAATTATACTCTGAAACTCAACTTACTCACCTTAGGCATATGAGAGAAACATGAAAAATCAGTCAGTCGCGTTAGGAAGTTAACTTGAACTGGTAATGCCTTTATTTAATTAAGGAACCCCGAGATGTTGTCAGAAAATTGGAGGTTAGTGAGTTCTTCTAACACTGCCACGAAACACCACTTATACTGAAGAAGCTTGTTTCGTAGTATAGTCAGGAGGAATCAGAAGCCACCAAGTCTCATACACGATCACATGCAGGGTCCATAAATTAATGTTTTTTTTTAAGTTACCGTAGAATATTGTGAACCTTTTCTTTACTTTTGTTTGTATACAGTGATTTCAGTGTTTGGTCAGCGAGGGTAGAAAGGGACCTTATATATTGCGCTAACCTGCACTGACGCCCTTATCAATCCCTACCAATGAATACAATAAAGAGTAATTTTCCTTTTCCAAACTTTTACGCACACATTTTTAGAAGATTTTTTTTCCCACTTTTCAAAATGTCCAGAGATATGTATGTCAGCCTAAAAATTCACAATGGCTATCAAATTTTGGACATATCTCTACAATGCTTTGATGATTATTGGGGGTAGTACAATGTGTTGGTAAATCTGGAGCAAATGACTCCTCCAAACTATTCCAAGCAACAGGAGACATCGTTATTTTAATTAATTCAACTCTTGTTTCCCGGCATACTTTGAAGGAATCGAGGTGCTCCAATGTACCAAAATACAGCATCCTCTTAAATACACATGCAATACATAGATAGATAGATTAGTACAAGCTTTCCCATGGGCAATGTGAAAAAAGAATCACCATTTTTTTTTTTTTACTCCTCCTTTAGAATATTAATTTAGTGTGTTTTCTATTATCGTGTTTCAAGAGGTGAGATGAGTTTAATATTAACTTTATAAAAAAATGATATAATTGAGTTAAATGGCAAATTAAATACGCCTGATCCGTGTCTTCCATGATATTGTTTTTCGACGAGAGATTTAAATCAAAGGCAATTTTATTCACTATTTCAGCAAGGGCTATACGTTATTCGAGTGTTGTTTTATTTTTTATTTAATGAATAATCTGATAGGGAGGGGACGTTGAAATGTAATTGCATGGAAGCTTTTGTTTTTTGTTTTTTTTAGAGAGGAACTCATAAAAAGGAATAATACAAATGCCGGAAAATATGTAAATAAATAATCACCATTAAAATATATATATTGATGATGAGTTTTGTATTGATTAAAATGGTGACTCATCACTTTCACCTGATCATCTATAAAATATCACCACTGGCATCACCACCATTTTCATCACTACTGTTACTGTCATCATCATCATCATCATCATCATCACTATTATTATATACAGTACCATCCCTATCACCATCACCAGTCAAAAAAGTCACATTAAATTTATATTATATATTTGATAAAACCACCTTCACTCTTATTATTTCTATTATTATCATCTAATACCTTTACTCTTTCTTATATTTTTTTTTCTGTCATTATCAACCGTCTTCATTCTTATCATAATTATTTCCATCACTATCACCACCTTCGCTTTTATCAACTTTTTTTTTTTTTTTTTCACCACTGTCACTTTTGCTTCTCACCACTTCACTTCACTTTTATCAATCAACATTATTTTTTTTCACCACTTCACAACCACCTAACTTCATTTCCAAAAAGAGTAGCTACAATAGTTCCTTAAGATTCTAATGATTGAAATGTGTTTGAAAAAAAAAAGGACCTTAAAGTCTAGCTAGGAGTCGAGTTTGTTTTGAAATGCGATAATAATAATAATAATAATAATATTAGTCGGTGTGTGTTTATATATATATATTTTTTTCTTCAATATACAAGTGTTCATTCACCACCAATGGTTGGATACATAAATTATTCTATAATGTATGTGTATGTGTTCATAATGTTTATTTTAGTTATCTCTTATTTTCTTTATTAAATTGGTACGGAATTGGGATCTATTTATTGATTGGTCACCATATTTTTCATGTTCATCACCAGTAATATGTCATCAATCATCACCATCACTTCTCTATACCGTCACTATAACATCACCATCAACATACTTACATACACATTACTACCGTTTTCATTATAAACATTATCACTGTCTTCATCATTACCAGTCTCGTCATCATCACCATCACCACAATCACCTTCTTCATGACAAACACATCTTCATTATGTCTCTAAAACCATCATCATCACCATCATCATCATTATTCAAAAACCCAAAACCATATCGACAAAGCAACATATTAGTGGTTAAGAGGCCTATGTTACTTGAGGCTACTGATTCCTCCAAACTGCGGTACAAAACACAAAAGACCTTGGTTATACTGAGGCACTATAATTCTCTGAACAGTTTGGAGGAATTAGTATGACAACAAGCCTTCGATATTTTCCGACATGATATTATGGTGTTTGTTTAGTTGGATTGACCTCACTTGACCTGTCGACCTCACTTGACCTGGTGACTTCATACTTGCTGACCTTGCATATATCCTGGTGACCTCACTTGAACTGGTGACTTCTTATAACCTGGTGACGTCACTTGACTTGGTAACCTCACTTGGCACAAAGCTGACCCGGTTTCCTGCACCCTGAGTGACCTCCTTCACCCATCTCTTCATCTCTCCCTCTGTCTCTATCTCCCTCTTTCCCTCCATCTCTTGCTCTCTCTGTCCGATCTCATATTATTTCCATTCTATCTCTTATTTGTTTTCGTGTCATTTCTCTCACAGTTGCCGATGGTGGGAGAGGGAGATTCTAGTAGCCTGAGGAAGAACAGGGAGGGAGAGAGAAAGATGAGAGATAGTGGAGAGATAGAAAGAAGGAATAACCAGACAGAATTGAGAGAGAGAGAGAGAGAGAGAGAGAGAGAAGAGAGAGACCCACATAACCTGAAGAAGTATAGTAGCAGTATAAGCAGGACAAGGAGCAAAGTGTGTGTGAAATTGCAGTATGAAAGTGCTAGGAATCACTATCAGGACCCCAGCAGAAGGAGACGCAAGGGGGCCAGGAAGAGGAGCAGGAGCAGGAGGAGGGTGGCGGCGGGCGTGGGCGTGGCTGCGTGAGAAGGGTGGGCGGAGTCAGCGAGGGCAGAGGCTTGGCACCCCATGTCCTCTGAGTGTAGGTCCAGCAGGGGGATGTGCTGCTCAGTGCGGGGGTCAAAACACGTCGCCTCACGGAGTAGAGAATGTACCTGTACCAGTACATGCAGAGAAAAACACACCAATATTAATAATAACCTTAGAGAGAGAGGGAGAGAGAGTTATAGATAGATAGATAGATAGATAGAGAGAGAGAGAGAGAGAGAGAGAGAGAGAGAGAGAGAGAGAGAGAGAGAGAGAGAGAGAGAGATTCACTCTGATTGGACCTGTTTATAGGTTAGGTATGGAAAAAACGGTAGTCTGCAAATTCGTCCAATTTTTCACAAGGCCTATGTAACTTTATTCATATTGATGCTTCTTCTACATAATTTCTCTTTGTACAGTTAGAACAAGTTGCATCATTCTGACACTAAGGAACAATGATTTTATAGCTTGACTTTGGGAGGATTATTTTCATTTTTGTTTTCTTGTCCCTCTTAAACAACTTAACAACTGTAAACTGGTATGTGTTAACAGCCCTCTTGGGTTAATGGAAAATAATCGATTACAGAAACCATCGGTGGCAATGACAGAACTTTTGTTTGCTGATCCTACAATAGCCTAGAGGTATATTGTCTTTCCCTCTCCTCCCTCCCACTCCCTCACTCTTCACTGGTCGGTTCTCTGTGACGACGTAGCACAAGTTGGAAAAGAAAAAAAAAACTTATGGTTTGTTGGAAAGTTTTCTCTTTCTGCTTAGGTCAGCTCACATTATTTACAAGAGAAAATCTATTCCCCTTTAAGTAAATAATATGCCCGGAAGCGCTTGTACAAAATGACAGGAAGAGAACGCATTACACAAAGTGGACTACTCTATGTTTATGGAGATACAACGTGTTGATCCTATTAGGTGTTGCTTGTCCATAATATTTACTCCAATTAGGGGATTGATGTAGATATAAATAGATAGACAAACTGATATATTGATATATAGATTTAGCTTAATGACAAACAAAGATATAGACAGATAGATCGATATAGAGGGGTGACAGACTGACAAAGTGACAGACATAGAGAGAGGCGATGGACTGACAGACAGATAATTGGAGAGACAGATACACGGAATACAAACATACAGAAAGTCAGATGGCAAGGTGTGAAGCCTGACCTGTTGTGCACTCTTCAGCATGGCGGTGTGTATCTGCAGCGTCTCCCTCAGCCAGCGCCTCAACCAACGTCCCAACCACACCAGAGAACACTCACACGTCCAGTCGTTGCCCTCAAGAGCCAGACCTCCTGTACACAGAGACGAGACGGAAACACAAGGGAGTTGGTTAGTTTATGTAACGTAGGATTAAGTTAGGTTGTGTCATATTTGATTAACTTTCATTAGGGTTATGTCAGAACGCCTTTACCTTCCAGCAGCAGTTCTGAAAACAGTCTGAAAATGGTTGGATGCCTTATAATATAATAGATTAGATTAAGTTAATTTGATACAACGGTCACGGGTCGGTTACGTTGTATTCTCACATGTTACATTTCGTTATACCTCCACCGTTCTAAGAGTACAATACATACAAACAGGAATTTTTCTCGCTTAGTTGATCATGGATCTCAAAACACGACTTGAAGAAACATAATAGTGTTTAGCTAATGCTCATGTATCACAAAGAAGTCCATATGTATTATATATTATTATTACATTTTTTCAGATAATGACACCTGAAGATGTAATACACTAAAATTCTGACTTCCAATAATTCTCCTGTCGTTATTTGCATCACACAGGTCAAAGGTCAGATTTAAGTACGTATAGTTGCGGACATATGAAGCAGACATTCTTGAAACAGGGCCCCTCATTGAGCATAGGGTAGGATGAGACTGTGTGTGTGTGTGTGTGTGTGTGTGTGTGTGTGTGTGTGTGTGTGTTCTATTCTATGCTTGATTTTGAAATGTATCTTATTTCATATGTCCTCAACCGTACATAGCTTTTGTTCACGGCTGTCCTGTCATATTAATTCTAAAGCCTGTGATATTGTTGGCAGAATGTAGGCTATTGGTTCGTCTAGACTATGCTACGAAACAGACACTCTCAGCAAAGGCGTCTGTTTCGTGGTAGAGTTTGAAGGGAATGACCAACCTCCAATTCACCGACAGTAAAACACGACAGCTTAATTAAATGGTCGTGTAGGCTGGGTGTAATAGCCTGGCTGGTGGTGGCACAGTATTGGCTCACTTTATTTTTCCCAACATACATACATACATACATACATACTGTACCATCATACATGCTATATCCACATACATACATACATACATACATACATACATACATACATACATATATATATACATACATACATACATACATACATACATACATACATACATACATACATATATACATACATACTGTACCATCATACATGCTATATCCACATACATATATACATACATACTGTACCATCATACATATATATATATATATATATATATATATATATATATATATATATATATATATATATATATATATATATATATATATATATATATACTGTACATACCAACATACATTCTAACCAACATACATACATACATTACAACCAACATACATACATACATTACCGTACTATAACGAGCCGTACATACATAACATACCTGCCCCATTCATCTCTTTTACCACCGCCACCACCACGTAAACAAAACACACGGACAGACAGACAGACAAACATACAGCGTGTACACCATACATCATGACTGTACCAACAACAGCTGTGTAAACTTTCTGTATGAGTAGAGACAACAGCTGTAGAGTCAAGAACAAGTAACCTTCTTTAACACGCCTCTCTCTCTCTCTCTCTCTCTCTCTCTCTCTCTCTCTCTCTCTCTCTCCACACACTTTAAACAGAGCCATTACCTACACCTGCCTACCGTCAACTTTACTCCCGCTTTGCCTCCTGAGTGAGATATATATAGTGCCGACCCTGACCCTGAATGAAATGAGACCTTGACCTTTGACATACCAGAACCGGCACGACCAAAAAAAAAAAAAAAAAAAAAAAATCAAATCAAATAAAAGTCTCCAAAGAACATGTCGGTGAAGATTTGTGAGGATTAGACTGGGATTGTCGGCGATAGAAGTGGGCGTGTGTGGAGTGAGAGAGAGGCGAACACGGGGGTTGGGTAGGTAAGCACACAGAAAAAAAAACAAATTGATTAGCAGGTAGAAGAAGGACAGAGACGAACGAGGTTACATCATACATTCTTGTGTGTGTGTGTGTGTGTGTGTGTGTGTGTGTGTGTGTGTGTGTGTGTGTGTGTCGATAGATGGGCGCACATACACTCATTCATTCACTTTCTCACACACACATACATACACACACACAAATTCGTACACATACATACACAAAGAGTGATTCAAACAGTAACCACAGACGGAGGGAAAGAGGAAAAGGAAGGGAGGGAGGGAGGGTGGACAGGGAGGGAGGGAGAGAAAAAGGGAGGGAAGGAGAGAGGGTGGACAGGGAGGAGGACCACCACCACCACCACCACAACAACAACAATAACAACAACACATGTACACACAATATTACCTCTATGCATAATATATCACTCAGGTAAAAGCAATTGTATAAATCGTGAAGGGCGTCCAGTTGAGTGAGTGGAAAAGTTTGTCCTTGCTGTGTGTTACCTGATATAAAGTGGGTTGTATATATATATTTATGTGTGTGAACTCTTTTTTAGGGGGAGAGGATATTTATGGTGCATTAAAAGTTCTTGATTCCTCCAAAATATAACAGGAAATAGGACCAGAACCCCCCCCCCATAAAAAAAAAAAAAAAAAAAAATATATATATATATATATATATATATATATATATATATATATATATATATATATATATATATATATATATATATATATATATATATATATAATAAAAATAATAATAATAGTAATAACAATAATAATAATGATGGACTGTTGCATTCAGAATTTAGATTGGAGGACGCGGGTGCTCCTTCCCCCTTCAATTGTCTGTCTGTGTACATATATGCGTGTCTAATTATCGGTCTAACCATCTATTTTATTGTATCTACCTGTGTGTGTGTGTGTGTGTGTGTGTGTGTGTGTGTGTGTGTGTGTGTGTGTGTGTGTGTGTGTGTGTGTGTGTGTGTGTGTGTGTGTGTGTGTGTGTGTGTGTGTGTGTGTGTGTGTGTGTGTGTGTGTGTGTGTGTCTGAGTGTCTGACTATGTGACTAATATAATTTTTGCTCTTACCTCATTTATCCATATTTTATCTGTCTGTCTCACTATCAAATAACACAATTATCAAGCTTTTAATTCATCTTTATAACAGTCTATTAATTCATATTTATCTGCGTCTATCTTTCTATTCCCCCGCTTATCGTTCTGCATAGATATAAATACAGTTATGTGTGTGTAATCAACTATGCATAAAAGTTTAGTCCTTTATAGAAGAGGAGTGCATTGAATGGCAGGTAATACATAACTTGTACCAATAAAACGACTACAAACACACTTACTATTATAAATACAGCAAATAATATAAACAGATAGATAGATAAGATAGATAGATAGATAGATAGATAGATGGAAAGGTAGATAGATGGAAAGGTAGATAGATATACATAGATAGTAAGATAGATAGATAAATATAGATAGATAGATAGATATTAAACTCTGATAAACAAAACACTGAAAGATAAATGATACGGTACAGTTCTCTCTCTCTCTCTCTCTCTCTCTCTCTCTGTATGTATGTATGTGCCTTTTAAAATGTGAACAGGCTAGGCTACTGGGCAATTATTTGTGAAGCTATATTATAGAATAGCCAATGTGTGTGGTTTGTGTTATATAGAGTGTATGTATTATTTGTGTGTGCGTTTTAAGGAATGTGTGTGTGTGTGTGTGTGTGTGTGTGTGTGTGTGTGTGTGTGTGTGTGTGTGTGTGTGTGTGTGTGTGTGTGTGTGTTTTATGGGGAATATTGCTTTCATTGTTTACGTTGTCACTTGGTTTGTGTGTGTAATATTGTATACCTGAGTTAATGTGTGTGTGTTATTTGTAAGTTATAAGGAATGATTGTGTGTGTGTGTGTGTGTGTGTTTGTGTTTTATGGGGAATATAAGCTTGTGTTATCACTTGGTTTGTGTGTGTGTGTGTGTGTGTGTGTGTGTGTGTGTGTAATATTGTATACCTGTGTTCATGTACGAATGATAGTGTATACATTCATGTGTGTGTGTGTCAAGGGTGTATGTAATGTGTATACGATGCTAATGGCAAATGCGTTTCTGTATGCAAGTCTGTGTGTTTATGTCAGTATTATGTGCAGTATTATTATCATGCTCGTGTGTGTGTGTGTGTGTGTGTGTGTGTGTGTGTGT
>JAWZYT010005768.1:12500-29115 GCA_034508575.1 Petrolisthes manimaculis | reverse complement strand
TTTGCATTTCTTTGTCCTTTCAATAACTTTATTCCTTTCCAGGCCTACACATTTGTATATCTTGTTTATAAATAAATTCATAATATATAAATAATAAATTAATTCAATAATAACAAAACAATATTAATAACACTACTAAGTAATCATATAAAATCATAAATTTATAAATAGATTAATAAATAAATTAATAAATAATTTACAGCTAAATTAATAAATAGTTTGAATCTAAATTAATAAATAGTTTGAATCTAAATTAATAAATAATTTTAATCTAAATAAATAAATAATTTAAATCTAAATAAATAATCTAAATATAAATTAATAATTAATCCAATTTAAATAAGTAAATTTACAAATTGACAAGCAAAAAAAATCAATAAATATTCACCATGGCACCTCAATACACCTGTTTGACTTGCTCTGGAACTTTTGGCCCTACTATTTTCGCGAACAGAGACGTCATTATCTGTAGATTCTGCCAGTTACGAGAGGATTTGTCGACCGACCTGAAGGCAGCACATTGCAAGATCGAGGCCCTGAACGAGAAGTTGGAAACACTACAGGAATTCGCCGCAATGAACGTAGGAATGACAGCGACGCCTACAGAACCCGTCGTCACAGCCCCTGTACAGACTGCCTCTACACCCTTACCTCCACAGGCACCACCAACTACACCATCTTCACAGGAGGAGTTCCGCGTCGTCAGGAACAACACACGACCCAGGAAGAACATCATACCCATCACTACTTGTCAAAACCGCTTCAAGATCCTGGCACAAGACGACGATGAAGACGACACCGAGGTCAGGCTGGTTGGTGACTCCATGGTAAGGGGTCAACTCTCCGAGTTTTGTGGTCGAGCACCCAAGACTAGGAAGCGCTTCTGCATCCCAGGTGGCGGCCTAGACGACGTGACCGACGTAGTGGATGAAGTGACACGCCAGGCCCCCGACAACACCACGTACGTCATCCACGTCGGAACCAACGATGTATTGAAGACCCGATCGGAGGAGCTACTCAACAAGTACCGTAAGTTGATTGGTAAGTTCAAGGAGAAAACTAAAAACATAATACTTTCTGGAATCATCCCCCGCAGACAAGCCGACACCCGCTTCTACAACACCGCCACCAGCATCAACCGACGACTTGCCAGCATCTGCAACGAGGAGAACGTCGATTTCATCAACACCTGGGACAACTTCTTTTTTGATAACTCTTTATTCTCAGATGATGGTGTCCATTTGAACCAGGTGGGATCAGCCCGTTTCGGACGTTTGCTGAACGACGCGGTCATCAACCACCGATCAAAAAACGGGACTACCCAGGTACGTCAAGGTCAGGTAACGTAAAACAAACAAATAGAGTAAACCGAAATAGCTTAAAGGTATTTTACGTAAACGCTCGCAGCATCCATAACAAATTTACAGATTTAGAGGAATTAACTTTCACAGAAAATTATGATATAATCGGCATAACCGAATCGTGGCTAAATACTGAAAGCAGAGATTTCCTAGCAGAGTATAAAATTCCCGGTTACACAATATTTGAAAAAGGACGAACAAATAAAAGGGGAGGCGGTGTTCTATTATATATTAAAGACGATCTTAAACCAATCCTATTATCAAAGCCACATATTGATAACGTAGATACACTTTATATACTCATTAGAAATATTTGTGGGGCGAAACTTTTGTTAGCTTTATTATACAGACCCCCAGCTCAACCTGTACAAACCGACCGTGATATCTATGAGCAATTAAACGAAATTATTAACACGCAACATTCCATAATTCTTGGTGACTTTAATTTACCAGTAACAAAGTGGGGAGAACCGTTATCAGCTCATTATGGTCAAGATCTTTACACTAACTTACAAGAGAGCTCCCTTATCCAATTTGTCAACAGCCCAACTCGCGGAAATAATGTTCTTGACCTAGTATTTGCAACAAACGAAGACATGATAGAGAATACTAACGTAGGTGAAGAATTTACCAATAGCGACCACCGCATAATAACTTTCAGTATAAATTTTAACAAAAGCGACATAAAGTACAGCTACGAAAAAATCCCCGATTTTAGAAAAGCCAATTTCAACCAACTCAGAGCGATACTAAAAGAAACCGACTGGAAATGTCTGCGAGACACTATTGACATAAATACACAATGGAACTTTTTCACTAATGCGTACACAAAAGCGGTCAGGGATAGCATACCATTAAAAAACCGACGTTCAGCACAAAATTTAAAGCCCAAGTGGTGGAGTAAAGATATAGCCGACTGTTTACGAGCCAAAAAGAACGCCCATAATAAAGTAAAAATCACAGCCAATAATGACGACCGTGCCAAGTTTACAGACTTACGAAGAAAAGCCAAAAAGTTAATCAAACAGAGTAAAAAGGAAATTGAAAAACACGTTGCAAATCAGAGTAAGACAAACCCGAAAGAGTTCTACAGTTATATTCGACAAAAGAAAGTACTTACGTCAACTATCGGTCCAATTCTTGATGAAAATGGGGACTTTACGACAGATGAAGAGCGAATGAGTAGTATCCTAAATACTTTCTTTGCATCAGTCTTTACTATAGAAAACCCGAACGATATACCAGCTGAAACAACAGTCCAAAATGAAAACACCGAGGTTTTAAATAATATCAGCATAACAGAAAATGACGTAATCAAATGTATTGATAAATTAAATGTAAATAAGTCACCTGGGCCTGACACGATCTCCCCTCGCGTAATAAAGGAAGCTAAAAGCGAAATAGTAAAACCTCTGACTCTGCTATTTAATTATTCTTTACACACTGGAACAATACCTGATGATTGGAAGCTCGCTAACGTAACACCAATATTTAAAAAAGGCAGTAAATCTTTACCTAGTAATTATCGCCCTATCAGCCTAACGTCAGTAGTATGCAAAATGTTAGAGACAATCATACGAGATAAACTTACAAATCATTTAGAGGAAAATAACTTACTCAGAGACACTCAACACGGTTTCCGCAATAAACGCTCTTGCCTAACGAATCTATTAGACTTTTTAAATGACATTTTTAACGAATATGATAAGAGTAAAGCAGTAGACATAATTTATCTTGATTTCCAAAAAGCCTTTGACAAAGTTCCCCATAAACGTTTAATAACTAAATTAAAATCTCACAGAATCCAAGGCGACACCATAAGATGGATAGAGAACTGGCTAAGAAACCGTAAACAACGTGTGGTAATAAATGGTAAATCATCTAATTGGACTGGCGTTACGAGCGGGGTGCCACAAGGGTCTGTTTTAGGCCCAATCCTTTTCCTAGTTTACATAAACGACATAGATGAAGGTCTCTCATGCATAATATCGAAGTTTGCAGATGACACTAAAATTGCAAATACAGTACTCACTAACGCACAAACTAAAGAAATGCAAGATAATCTCGATAAATTGTCGAATTGGGCGAAAACTTGGCAAATGTCCTTCAATGCAGATAAATGTAAAGTACTCCATATCGGACATCGTAACGTAATTGCAAACTACTCGTTAAATGGTAATCAAATTAAAAGCGTGGATCAAGAGACAGACTTAGGGGTCACAATATCAAGTAACCTAAAACCCAGTCAGCAATGTACGGAAGTAATTAAGAAAGCAAATAAAACTATCGGCTTTATTGGCAGAGCATTCGAGTATAAGTCTAAAGACACAATCCTCACTTTGTATAATTCCTTGGTCCGTCCCCTTATGGAATATTGTGTCCAAGCCTGGTGCCCGTACTACCAGAAAGATATAGTAAAATTGGAACGAGTCCAACGTAGAGTTACTAAAATGATACCATGTCTACGAAACAAAACGTATGAAGAGCGGCTAAATAAATTGAATCTATTCCCATTAGCACAACGTAGATTGAGAGGCGACTTAATCCAGGTATTCAAAATAATCAAAGGCATAGACAATATGGACTGCAACAAATATTTCAATATCGATCAATCAAACTACACGAGAGGTAATGGCTGTAAAATCATAGGTAAATCTTTTAATTCACACGAATCCAAGAATTTCTTTTTTAACCGAGTCGTCAACTTATGGAATGGGCTTCCCCGTAACGTAATAGAATGTAACACAGTAGATAGCTTCAAACATCGCCTTGATAAACACCTTGCATCTAATCCCCGACTATCGATGTTTACTAATGAATAATTTTTTGCCCATTACAGGTGGCAAGTTAGCCAAATTTCAACTACTTTCTATCTTTCCTATAAAATTTCCTTGTGGAGTTTTCTCTACCAACTCCACAAGGTTCTGACTCCTAACTTTATTTCCAGTACGGCTAAGGCCGGAGGGATTGGAGGGTGGGGAGAGAGCCTTCTACTCTGCTATCCTTACCTACGACTATCACTGGGGAGATTTTCATTCTCTACCAGTAACCTTCTAATCAGATCACCCCGTGTGGACCGTAAGGTCTGTTGTGGTCTGTGATTCTATGTAACTCTATGTAACTCTCTCTCTCTCTCACACACATTTTTTTCTCTCTCTCTCTCTCTCACACACATATACACACATTTCTTTTTCTCTCTCACACACACATACACACATATCTCTCTCTCACACACACACACATCTTTCTCTCTTCTTTTCACACATTCTTTCTCTCTTTTACATTCTTTCTTCCTCTTTCTCTCTCTCTCCCTCTATTTCTTTTTTTTTCTCTCATCTCTCTCTTTCTCTTGTTTGTGTTTGCAGTACCTCAGTATTAGCATGGCTAGTCATCATTAACTATAGTCTGTTCAAAACTTGTGTTCCGCTGGCCTCTTATGTTTAGATAGATAGAAATAGATAGATAGATAGATTGATAGATATATAGTTAGATAGATAGAAATAGATATATATATATAGATAGATAGAAATAGCGATAGATAGACAGATAGAAATAGCTAGCTAGATAGAGGCTAGTGGAACACAAGGTTTGAACAGACTATAGAACACAACACCAAAACCAAATTGATAGTCCTCAAAAGACATCAGTTCCTCTGATAAACTGCAGAGGGTATATAAGCCAGTTTTCTCACAATAGTAAATTCATTACAACAAGGCTCCTCCACACCACAAAAATGTATGTACCGGTATGTCACTACTGTATAATACTGGACAGGTGTGGTATTACCCAGGTACATAGCACCCCATACTATTAAACACATTATTAAACACTGCAATACACACAACCACACTCACCAACAATACAACATACACTCTCTGAGGGCACTGTGGGAAAGCCCGGTTCAGGCCATGGCCTTCCTCAGGAGCTCGAGGCTGCTCGGCCAGACACCTTGACCAACTTCAACAACAACAACTGGACAGGTGTAAAATAGTCATACCTTCCTCAATCTGTCTCCAACTTCCATATCAATCTCTGCTTTCTTGGACCATTTCTTCCAAAAGTCGGGATGGTCAATCTCTATGTCAGAGCGGTTGGTTATTTGAGACGGTGAATGAGACTTTGGAGAAGGATGGGATGAACCTTTCTCACTCTCGTGCTGAATGACAGTTGTTCTCCGAGACAATATCTGGTTGATGTCCTCTTCACAGAAGTCATCCTCACAATTGTCCTCCTCCATCAGAGTCCCATATGTACCTGTTAACAAGTCAAATTAAGGATGACCATACTGTACTTCATAGTACAGGGTAGTTTTTAGCATGTACAGTTGCCAAAAAAGGTATTGTGACAACTATTGATACAATATTAATTATATTAATGTCCACAGTTGTTTGTAGGGATTATAAGTATGTATTACAGAAGGATATGTATATTTCCTTCTGTTATACATGCTTGTAGGGATTATAAGTATGTATTACAGAATATGTATATTTCCTTCTGTTATACATGCTTATAGTCCCTACATATAGTTGTGGATATTACTAGGGTTAAAGATCTATCAAGATTTGTCTCAATACCTTTTTTGGCAACTGTACATTACTCTGTATGAAACTGTAAGCACAGATTCTTGAAACAAACACACATCACACCATCATATTATGAACTTGTGTATTTTATGAAATATGAATTCCTGAGGGCTAACTTTGCACCATATTTAAAGCATATCCCCTAAATGCTCAAGTATTTATTAGAATATTTACTATATCTAATCCATAAATGGACACAATGTACAGGAACCAATCATGAACACCTGGATACAACAGTACAAAGATACACAAAAATTGTTCTGAAACCCTGATACTAAATTTTTCATTTCAAAACAAGAACCTCTCAGTATATCAGTTCTTCTGACTCCATAACATCACATTACACAAAAGTACACTCTCCTCTTTTTTTATTACAGGTTAGGTTTGTGAAGGGGTTGCATAAAGTGAATTTAGCATAAAGTAAATTGTACATTTCCATAATAAATAATAGTACTTTAACTTGAAAATGGAGCCTCCTTGTTCCTGTTATTTTAAGAGTTCCTGTAAACTGCATTTATTTAATTTTTTCATGATACGCACTATTTCAAATTCGCATAATTTAAACTCACACAAAAAGAGAGGAGAGTGTACTTCACTTTAACTCTCCCTCTCCTTAAAACTTCCAGTCCATCCCTCCACAATTGTATGTCTTTGCTTTTTTAACCTAAATTTTACTGCAACATTATTCTGAAACTGTGAACTTGAGTAAGGTAGCCATGAAAACCATGTGTACCTTTCTTCAGCAACTCTTCAATATATGATTTGTACAGCCCTAGAGAGTTTCCTGCCACTACACTCTTATTCTGCTCAGTGTTCATGGACTGTAATACACTCTCCTCTCTTCTCTCTTTTATGTGAGTTTAAATTATGCGAATTTGAAATAGTGCGTATCATGAAAAAAATTAAATAAATGCAATTTACACGAACTCTTAAAATAACACGAACATGGAGGTTCAATTTTCAAGTTAAAGTAGCATTATTTCTTATGGAAATGTACAATTTACTTTATGCAAAATTCACTTTATGCGACCCCTTCACCAACCTAACCTACCATAAAAAAAGAGGAGAGTGTACAGCCTTGTCTAACACCAACTTGTGGGAAGCTTTGTCAAACATCTCGCTGTTCATAAGTGTTGTGGCAGACCAGGTGGTAGATCTTGACACTCTTGTACTGGCCAATACAATGGCAGCGAGCCTGAGCCTGAGCCTGGAGGTCATTTTGTGTGTTCCAGTCACTGTCATAGATGATAACAGTGTCAGCAGCAGTCAGGTTCATGCCCAAAGCCTTGCACCCGTAGTTTTAAAACATTTGAGGGCCCTTACTGGAGCTCTATGAACCCTCCAAATAATCCAGGCCACATAACGCTTCAGTGTTTCGAATAGGGAATCTGTTGCCTGGAGTAGTTTGGAGGGTTCATAGAGCTCCAGTAAGGGCCCTCAAATGTTTTAAAACTACGGGTGTAAGTACACAGTAGGAAGACAAAACAATCCGAGTCGGGCTTACAGAAACGGTGGATGGTAGCCTGATGCATGTTGCCCCGTATCCTACCATCTAGTCTCTGGTACGGGTATCTGTTTAGATTATCATCATATGAATATGACCATCTCCAGTATATTGAATACTTACTTGTACTGCAACTTTAAACACAATATTCTATTACCAAAAATTTATACACATTAAAATCTATACATATAATGAAGACACATTGGTTTAAAACAAATTATTCTCATCATACCATTAACAAGTTTATCAAAATAACTCCAAATAGTTTATTGCAGAAAATGTTTACCCAATATGAAATTGCTCTCCACTCACTTCCTAAAAATGAGGTACAGTAGTGTTCCAAGATATCCAGCAGCTTCACCATCTGTGAAAATATGAGGACACGGTCCACCAAATAATAAAAAATATACAGTAAACAAATGACAATATAATTACTGGTATAATATCAAATATGATACACATATATACAGTACACAGGTATGTATATATATTTTTACTTTTTTTTTGGGGGGGGGAGTGGGGATTATTTGATGTTGGACAAGTATAAATGAAAAAAATAAATGCTAGCCTAGAAGAGGTGAGGTGGATATGTTTTGTGGAGATGGTGATGCAGAACTCTCAGTGATTATGTTGACCCTTGATACTTTTAATGGTGACACAAATATTTACTATACTGTATATGACCCAAGCTCTATCAATTATCTTAGTGGTCTGTTATACTGAGGGTTAATAATTCTGTCCTGATCTGAGGAACAATATGAATCTCTATCAACTGAAATGATTTGGGAGGAGTGGAATGAGAGGTTGGTTGAGATAATACATGTTGTATTATGGATCAGGACAGAATTATTGACCTCCCACCCACTTCTGTATAGTGACGTGTATAAATAATAAGGTGTGGTCATCTAGTGGGGCAGAAGAGAAGCTACGGTACCAATATCACCACCAAGTTTCACTGTCTCATCTACTGTGACACATTTACAAAACTAAGTCAAACACACCAACTACAATACTGACAAGGTGAAATTCTCATCTCCACTGGTTTACTTATTCATATGGCTGCAATTTATACTAAAAAAAAATCTCTAACCTGTTGGTGGCATATCTCTTGTTGTCCAAGGAAACGCAGGTCACAAGTAGATTTTGGGTAGCGACACAGACGACCTCCAAAATGCTTTACAAACTGCTCGGCATCCTCAAACTCAGCCACCTGGAAGGCATGGTGGCACATATTAGTTTAATGTATTATTTCTTTCTTATTAATAGAAAAAAGAAAAGTTTCACATCACATTGCTAAGGTAAGTAAAACACGAATTATGTACCGTATGTACAGTTGTAAACAATATTTTCTGCTCTTCATTCCAGCATCCACCCTTACAACCTTCAGGACCTTAAAATATGATATTGGTTATAGTACAGATAATAAAGGGGATAATCTAACTACCTGTACTATTAAAGATAAATATGATATTGGTTATGGTACAGATAATAAAGGGAATAATCTAACTACCTGTACTATTAAAGATAAATATGGCCGTGATGTGATTGAGTGACGAGGCCTGATAGAACAATACAATTTTGCCCTATATTAAATGTTGTATCTAAACTGAAATATGTACTGTACATATATTTAGTGTGCTTGAACAAAAAATCCACAATAACCACAAAATCCACAATAACCACAAAATCCACAATAATCACAATTTAACAATAACCACAAAATCCACAATAATCACAATTTTACAATAACCACAAAATCCACAATGATCACAAAAAATCCACAATAACCACAAATTTCCACGATAACCAAAATAATTCCACAATATCCACAAAAAACACAATAACCACAAAAATATCCACAAAATCCACAAAAAAAAATCCACAAAATATCCACAATATCCACAAAATCGACAAAAATATCCACAAACCTGCAGAGTGCATTGATGAGTTGTGCGTGGAGGAATAAAGCGGTGTGTGTTGGCTTGGTCTCCTGCAGCTGCCGTCCCTGTACAGTACAGTACGGTACAGTATAATTATGTAAGGAATAAACTGTGGCTGTCTGGGCTGGCTGGTACTGGACCTTAACTCATCAATTCCATCATTGTGTATTCCTTCAGGATCTGGTGGTGGTTGGAGAGTTTTAATTAAGGGTGTGTGGGAATAGGGGGACAGGCTCGGGGGGGGAGGGGGGATAGGGGAATAGGGGAACAGGTTTTCTACCCCCCCTACAAGCCTGTCCTAATTACTCCCACACACCCTTAATAATAATACTGGTTAAACTAGATAATTATGTAGTGTATATCTTTAATACATACATACAGGAGATTGATAATGTATTCACCAAACCTTACTTACTTACCTATCGTGTCCTACAATGGATGGTACCATTGAAGATATGAAGGTCCAAGACATCATCATTACACACCACACAGTCATAGTTGATGTATTATGTTATGTTACTGACTCTGGATGTGACGGCAAGATCCAACACCTAACTATTTAATTCCTCGGCCGATACCTTAAAATAATAAAGAGAGAAGGTTTATTTATTGATGATGAGGACATGTACAGCCGACAGCACAAATTCGCGTCCATCTCATGTACTTAATAATGCTAATATGACCAGATAGTTGCATTCTGAACCAGTATCCATCCTAAAAACATGTGTATTTACCACAGGTGAAATATATCTATCATCTCTGCATTCAAATTATGTTACAACATTAATATAGCTCATACATACATACATACATACGTAGGTGAAAATGAAACAAACTTATGCTGCCGATTGGTGATAAAGACACACACTAAGTGTTCAGAACATTAATTGCATGTAATTCAACATTTTAGAATTAAGTGTTAAGCTAGTTTTGTGTTTATATAAAGATAATGTATACAGTTTTTATTATGATGAGTGTATATGTTGTGCTGTATTATGTTGTGGTCAATAAAATATCTATCTATCTATCTATATACATGTATCTACACTGGCAATCCAAAATACGTATCCAGGCTTGCTTCAAACAGCCTGATGAGTATTTAGCAAGCTCCAGCAAATATAAAACACACTATATAACCTAAATGTGTAAAAAAAAAACTCGATCTCTGCTGTGTTCAATAAGGTAAAATTATGGACTTTTTTTTAAGGTGGTGCAGGAGTAGGGGACAGGCTTGGGGGGGTGTAGGAGTAGGGGACAGGCTTAGAGGGGGGGGTAGGAGTAGGGGACAGGCTTGGGGGGGTGCGGGAATAGAGGACAGGGTTTCTACCCCCCTCAAGCCTGTCCACCTATTCCCCCAGTCCCACCCAAGCCTGTCCCCCTATTCCCACACCCCTTCAGTCCCCCCCATCCTGTCCCCAACTCCCACACCCCCTTAATGGGTTACCTGTTGTGTACCAAGGTTATTGATGGGCAACATGTGGTACAGTACAGTACTGGGGTCGGCACCATCCCACCATCAATACACCAACCTTACCCTCTTGAAAAAAAATATATATATATATACAGTAATGGGGTCAAATTCAGATATCCGATGTAAACAACAATACCGGTACCTGAAAATACCTTATAAATATATATTGTTGCCAAATACAGATACCTGATTCCTCCAAAGTATGCTAGGAAATAACAGGACCTCAGAAAAGTAAAAAAAAAAAAAAGTACTGGTATTCTCTTGCTTGGAATAGTTTGGAGCTATTGGTAGGATTCATTAATTTAATTCAGATTTACCAACACACACAACATTTCCCCTTTATTTAATTATATACTGTAAAGTCAATTCTCATTTTCACTGGGATTATGTATGTGAAATAGTGTGTGTAATGAATGTACGGTATGTACTATAAACACTTATTACACACTACAGTACATTACACACCCAATACACAAGTGTACTGTACAATGAAGGTTTTCTGTACACAGTTTCATTACACACATTATATTACACACCCAATATCAAAGTGTAAAATGAGAGTTAACTGTACCACTTACTATGGTTGACATCTTGTTACAGGAATATAGACCACTGTCCTCTTCCTTACCATCACTCCAATCTGCTTGTGTCTTGTCCCTACAGCAGTCACCACCATACACAACACAGTCAACACTCTCTCAAACATATATATATATATATATATATATATATATATATATATATATATATATATATATATATATATATATATATATATATATATATATTATTATTTTCAGAGTCACACCAACACTGACTAAAACATATATGTATATATATAATTATTTTCAGAGTCACACCAACACTGACTGAAACACACACATATTAATTATTTTCAGAATCGCACGTATATACCGTATATATATTGTTACGATGCCATGTAACACCCATATAAAACAGGCGTAGTCAAGATGTTAGTTGGGGTTAATGGCAAGACAGATATTGTCTCTGTATTTATTAATAGGTATTGATGAAACTACAGGAACTTAATCCAGAAAATCTATCTATCTATCTATTGCCAGATGCCTTAATCCCTGGGGGGGTGGCCACAAATGAAATGCCTCCATGCATTCCTATCCCTTGTTAACTGGCATCCCTCCTCCTTCGCTCATATACCTCCTAACTCCATCCTTCCATCTCATTCTCGGTCTGCCTCTTCCTCTCCATCCCTCCACCTCACTCTCATACACCTTCTTGACCAATCTCTCGCTCCCCATACGTTCTATATGACTGAACCACCTCAAGGTGTTCCTCTTCACACTCTCCAGCACATCCACATCCACATTGCATAGTTCACGCACTTCTTCGTTTATCAATCTCTCTCTCCATGTCACTCCACATGAGCTTCTCAGGTAACTCATTTCCACACCTCTCACTCTTGATCTGTGCCTCTCTGTCATCGTCCACGCTTCACTCCCATATGTCAGTGTTGGGATTACAACACTATCATGCAGAGTCTTCTTCACTTCCATACTCATCGCCCTATTCCTTGTCACTGACTTCAGCGTTCCAACCCTCTTGCCCTGTTGTACCCTCTCCTGCATCTCATCCTCCAAACCTCCATCTTTACTCATCACACTGCCCAGATACTTAAATGAGCTGACATTCGCCATAACCTGGCCATTCAACCTCACATCACAGTTACCTAAAAGGTTACCTGAAAATGACATAGTACATCCTGCAATATTACAAAATATGAAAGGAACTGTAGCACATCCACTAACTTTAATATTTAAGAAGATTTTAAGAAACGGGAGACATACCAGAAAATTGGAGGATGGCCAATGTGAACCCCATATTAAAAAAAGGATCAAAGAAACAAACAAACAACTATAACCAGTTAGCTTGACCTCTGTAGTTAGCAAAATTATAGAGTTATTTGATTCAAGATGCAGTTCAAAAGCATCTGGAAGAACATGAACTAATAAAAGGGACACAACATGGCTTTATGCAAGGAAGGTCTTGCCTAACAAATCTTTTGACCTTTTTGGAGAGAGTGACACAATATATATACACCAGTTTGTCAGTAGATGTTGTTTACTTGGAACTCTGTAAGTAATTTGATAAGGTTCTTCATAAGAGACTATTAAAGATACAGTAGTAAAGGCACATGGAATGGGTGGTAACCTACTTAGATGGATTGGTGAGTGACTGAAAGGAAACAGAGGGTAGTTATGAGAAGACAAAAGTCAGAATGGAGTCTGGTCAAGAGTGGTGTGCTGCAGGTGTCAGTGATAGGGCCACTTTAATTTACTATATTTATCAATGACATAGATGACAATATTGCCTCACATATTCTCTCAAGTTTGCAGATAACACAAAGGTCTTTAGTAAAACAGGAACCAATGAAGAAATTAATAGCTTACAAGAGGACTTAATAGATTACACCAATGGTTAGAGGAGTGGAAAATGTTATTTAATATGGAAAAAGTGTAAGTGCCTGTACTTAGGTTATGGTAATGTTAATAATACTTATAAATTGGGAGGGCAAGAGATTGTGAATGTGGAACAGGAGAAATATGCAAGACATTGAGTCCAAGTGCACATGTAGCACAAGTAGTATCCAAAGCCAACCAAATAGCAGGGAGCATAAGGAAGACCATTGAGCACAAAAGTATAACAAATATCCTGTCATTGTATAAATCCTTGGTTAGGTCACATTTGGAATATTGTCAACAGACCTGGAGGCCTTATAATCAACGGGACATAGATAAAACAGAAATTGTGCACAGAAGAATGACAAGGATGATTACTAACATTAGAAAAGATACTTATGAGGACAGATTGAGGAAGATTGGTTTAATATCAATGGAAATGAGGAGAGTTAGGAGTAACCTCACTGATGTATTTAAAATAAGGAAAGGATTTAAGGGACTGAATATGAAAGACTCTTTCATTATGAACACGAGAGGGAACAGAGGGCACCAATGTAGAATATATAAATAACGACCACAACTGAATGCAAGGAAGTACCTAAAACTCATTTTCACACAGAACAATGGAGGAGTAGAATAATCTGCCAAGTGCGGCAGTGGCAGTGAACACAGTGAATAGTATTAAATGAAAGATTGATCCATTAATAAGGCAAGTGAGGGAGACACTACATGATTCAGCACAGGCTTATTGCCTCGATCCTAAACCGACCACTTCAACGTCAATGAGGCTGGGGTAATGCTGGTAAGATTATATCAAGCATTGCAGTCCTTTATGTTCTTGTTGAAGTTCCTAAAGCTGTCTGGCTGAGCAGCCCCGAGCTCCTGAGGAAGGCCTTATCCTGAACCAGGCTTTCTCACAATGCCCTTATAAAGTGTATGTTGTGTTGTTGGCGAGTGTGGTTGTGTGTATTGCAGTCTTCCATAATGTGAGGTGCTGTATTGCATCCTGGACAGGCATCCACAGTGACTACATCCAGTATTGCAGTCTTCCATAATGTGAGGTGCTGTATTGCATCCTGGACAGGCATCCACAGTGACTACATCCAGTATTGCAGTCTTCCATAATGTGAGGTGCTGTATTGCATCCTGGACAGGCATCCACAGTGACTACATCCAGCCTCTTCTGATATGTCAGAAGGGCCGGGTGGTGGCCACACCGCAGCCTGGCCAGGTGGACTCTGTCCTCACGGGGAAGGGAGAATTCAGATGGATGGATGTCAGGAGGTCGTGCATGTAGCTGTGTGTTATTCTTGAGTGTTTGGATGGATTAGTGGATGATTTAAGTATGGATATGTTTCTAGAGACTGGTCCTTTATGTCAAATACAGTAAATACACAAATAAAACAACTCAATGAAAATTACCAAGTGATAGTTATATTGCTTGTAAGATCCCTCAATGTAGTTGTGGATTGACTAACTGTGGTGGTGGACCTGGAACACAGATGATTGTACAGGTGTAGTGGTGGTGGTGGTGGACCTGGAACACAGATGATTGGACAGGTACGGTGGTGGTGGTGGTGGTGGTGGACCTGGAACACAGATGATTGGACAGGTATGGTGGTGGTGGACCTGGACCACAGATGATTGGACAGGTATGGTGGTGGACCTGGAACACAGATGATTGGACAGGTATGGTGCTGGACCTGTCACCTGGAACACATATGGCTGGAAAGTTCACAACAATTCAAGCAGGGTTTATCACACGAGACAAAATTTAACAACCAGTGTAACAATGAGTTACCGTACATACGGTATATTGTAATTGACAAAGTTAATCATGGTTTGTTGTATCAGATAAAAGTTCTGATATCTGGTGTCCAAATCACTTGTATATGCCAAGAATGAGGTTGGAGGATAGGTAGAGTGAGAAACAATGAGATGGAATACAGTATGTCCAGGATTGGTAGACCAAATGTACTCCATGATAATTATACATATAGTACCGGTACTGTGTAAAGGTACAGTGAGAAACAATGAGAAGGAAGTCCAGGGTTGGTCATATACTCCATGATATCCTTATTACCTACTGTGTAGAGGTAGAACTTTACTGTGTAAATGTACAGTGAGAAACAATGAGATGCAGTACAATATGCTATGTTGTTCAATGTTGATAATGTACTGCATGATATCCTCACTGTATAAAATATGTTCAGAAGTAAGATGATAATTATTTATAAACTGTTAACAAGCCATAATTTAGGATAACACTTAATGAACTAGAAAAGAGAAATACTGTACACATAATGCTTAAAACATAGTACTTAAGTAGATTGAAGTCAATTTAAAAACCAGGAACAAATAACATACAAAGAAGAAACTTGCAATGATCTTGGTGACTGAATGCACACAAATGAAAAAATAATCTTTATCCATTTACTTTGAGAAGTAAACAAATGGGTCTCCCACCCTATACAGATATCAGATGGTTAATAAATATATACAGTTACAGGAAGATGGCTGGTAGCCTATAAAATATTATACAACCTACCATTGATCATTCAGTTTGATACCAAGGATCTTGTGAAGATTTGATCCAGATTCTCTAAGTTGTTTTGTTGGTGTTTCTTTTCTCCCTCAGGTTGAACACATTACAGTACAGTAGTCTAGGCCTATACCAGTAGCTGTAAAACATTATGTTCTCTTTCCTTACTCAGGTGTATATGTATATCTTGTCCTCAAATACACACACACCTACAGTGGCTGTAACATAAAATGAGATATTAATAGTAATTAATTCTCTGAAGGATATATGTATATCTTGTCATCAAATACACACACACACTACTGTGACTGTAACATAAAATAAGATATTAATAGTCATTAATTCTCTTTAGGATATATGTATGGTATGATAAAACGTAACATTCCACTTTAAACCAAACCTAACCTACCGTTGATATTTTATTTTTGTCAGTCAAGACCTACCGTACCTTACTAATAAATTATTATTTATCTCACTTATTATGCACAAGAGATATTTATTAAACCTTATTTATTTATTATATATAATATTTATTATTAGAGAAAGGGTAAGACAAAAGTTATCCTCAAAACAGTACTGAGCCCTTGACCCTGGATATATAATGAATAATTACTTGTATTCATCACTTCATTTTACACTCAGTTACTCATTGTAGACCACCAAATGCTTATCCAGGCATGT
Source organism: Petrolisthes manimaculis (assembly GCA_034508575.1). Classification (NCBI taxonomy): domain Eukaryota; kingdom Metazoa; phylum Arthropoda; class Malacostraca; order Decapoda; family Porcellanidae; genus Petrolisthes; species Petrolisthes manimaculis. The sequence goes on along the minus strand of JAWZYT010005768.1, from coordinate 12,598 downwards.
TATTTATCACCATATAAACTAAGTCATTTACTGAGGCTATGTTCAAAGAAGAGTGGTAAAATTAATAATCTTTTATCGAGGGCATACTAGGCCTATGT